>VZSC01000917.1:139321-168252 GCA_013398225.1 Steatornis caripensis | reverse complement strand
ATCAGATACTGTTAATATCTATTTTTTAATCTTAAAGCATCTGTTAATATGATCTGCCTTTTAATTACTTGTATTGTTGACCTCTTTGCATTTGTGAGAGTTTCATTCAACGCTGGAAAATTCCATGACAAGGTTGCAGAATGCTGACTGAAGAGTAGAAAAGAAGTGCTCTGCATATGTGCTTTTGTGCTTTACTTGAATCTTGTACCAGAAGACATTTAAGCATGTGATGATAGCAACTGCTTGGGGTAGAATTTGTGGGTAGATGGACCACTATGAATTATTCTGTGCTTTCAATACTACATAGGTAGAATAGTTAGACAGAAACAACTTCATAGGTATCTATCTCTGTTCTAAATGACACCACTTAGTGACCTCACATTCAAAGGAAGTTCACAGGTTAAAATACTATGATCTTTTTTTGGTTATGATTCTCCAGTAAAAAAAAGATCTTACTTAAATTCTGTATTTAAACACTAGATCAGAACTGCTGAATTCTATTAGCACTTGATCAAACAATAATCTTTAAAGATAGTCTCAGCTAATATATCAATAATGTCTGTAATAGATACTGGAAGTATTTATATAACTCAATGAACACAGCAAGATTCAATCTGAATTGTAAAAAGCAGTGCAAAAATACTAACATATAATTTCAGTCAATCATAAACCAAGGGTGCCGATTGCCTGTGATGATAACAATTAATTTATGTATCCTAATGGTGAGCTTCAAATATTGATTCACAGGGAGCATCCAGCAAATTGAAAGAAGTACCCAGCATAATTGAAAGGACCATGCCCGTGACTTCACATTTCCACCAGAAAGTTTGCTATGGCGTTTGTTACCACACCCAGAGCAATCCTCATGCCCCAGCACACTCAGATTCCTCGGCTGTAAATTCTCCGACATTTCCATCATGCCACCATAACTTACACTTTCAGTTTCTGAAAGCAGAGCACACGACATTCCTTCTTAGCTAAGAATGGCAACATCTGAGACATGACCAAGTCAGCAATAACACCAAATTCCTGGAAAAACTGGACTCTCAGCCCTCAGTTATTAAGCTGCCTGTGTAGATTTCTTTTCAATTGTTAATAAAATGGAATGTATTTTCTCCATTGTGTGACATGCTTTCTAGGTATGCTCTCTAGTTTATCTCTGTCCCTAGTTTCAATTCTTACATCCTTACCTGTGCATCTGTCTTTGAACTCTTACACCCTGCTGCTTCTGGCATTTTAAGTGTCTTCCCTTACACTTTCATCCCCAGTTCCTGTGAGATAGATAGATCGGCAAAAAATGCTGTTATGCCCCTTTACTCCTCATCTTCTTTTTGTTTTATATGTTCTCTGTACTTGTTTGGGAATTTAACTTTCAGTCGTTGACACCTGATAGCACTGGTGACAGTCAGAAATAGAAAAGGACAGAGGGTGAGGGGAGCCCACTAGAGCAGAAGGACTGGATGGCAGGCTGGACAACACCGAGGGAGTGGGGAGGTTGGATCTCACAGGGTTTCTTTGCGCAGGAGTGAGGAGAAGTAAAAGGAATCAGCGTTAAAACATGATGACTGCCCTGCACACCTCTTCAGCTCTTGGGCGTGCTGATTCACAGATTTGTTACCAATTCTCCTGATTACCTTTCTTTCGCCAAGGCTACAACTCTTACCTGCTCTTCACCTGAAATCTATCTCAATTTCCACTTGATTAACATGTCAGTTCATTAAGATCAAATATGTCCAAGCTCCCTTTCCTTTCCATTTTGCCATTTTGACGCAGTGTCTCAGAGAAAGAGCAGGCTCCGCTGTTCTCACCAACAACTTATCTCCTTCATAGCATGTTTTGAGCCTTTTTTCCCTAGTTGTGTGTATTCTCCAAGATCTGCACCCTTGATTTATTCCGGTTTTTATATGTCATGCCAACTTTTAATACTTTGGGGGCGGGGGGGAGATGTGACCGGGGGGTGCAAATATTGGATTGCTTTCTTTGTTAAGTAATAGAGAGCACTGTGCCAAATTGCGTTCTCCTGTCGCCCTCCTGACCAGTACTGTATCCCAGAGGACATCAGGTTATCCGTTACACTTCTAAAATCAAGGTGCTGGATCTGAAGACTGGGCCTAGAAACACAACTGTTTATATGTCATTGCGTAGTAAATGTATCTTGTTCCTTTCAAAGCAGCAGCTATGAGCTCCCATACAAAAGAAAGTGTAAGAAAAATGAACAAGGGATGTAAGCAGATAAACGCACAAAAACATGGGTGAAAAGAAGTCACAGTCTGTATTCTACTGTAGAGCTAATTAGTTCATGAAGTATTTTTGCCTACCTTAAACAGATGTAGTAATTATATTAACTAGATAATGCATTCTCAAAGGTATGATTTTTTATTAATAAGGAAATTGCAAAAAGGGTCTTCCACTGTATAGGCAGCTACACAATTGTGATAGCAAAAATAATCTTTCTAACCTATTTCTGGGATCATTGCTTCTGCCGGTGAGTGGGAACTTGGAAATTGTGTTTTCATTGAAAGCTTAGTAATAGGGGTGCAGGGTAGTCAGCAAGCACTTTTGAAATGATTCAGTGGTCCAAGAGATTTCAGAACAACTCAACTGTTAAAAAAACAACAAAAAAAGAAAACCAAGAAAATTACATGGAAAAATCTAAACTATACTAAATCTAACATTAACAAATGATTACTACAGAAACAAGGACATAACCTCACGCAGTCTGAGAAGAGTGGATGAGAAGGGAGGCCAGATCTGGAATTTAATTGACAGTTTTATCGATCTGGAATTTAATTGACAGTTTTATCTGCAAGGATGGATTTTCAACTGATGTGCTAGGATGGTCGCAACCTCCTTAAATGATGTAGGAAACTAAATATGCACACAAGCTAGTGGTTCGGTCTTGTCCATGCTTACCTTTTCACATCACTTGCACAGTCTGCTCTGTTTCCCATGCAGAATGTGCCAGAGTACCTTTGATTTTACCAGTGACTTGCACAAAAGGACGCTGCGTGCTCCCTTGCTAACTGGTTGGTGCCTCAACTTCTGGCTGATTGCCAGATACCTATGACAGACGTTCAAAGAAGATCATTGACTGTGCCATTTAGGAGTAGACCATTCCCCTTGTACCAATACTCTGCCGTAATTAAGTCTGTTGAACACCTTTAAGACTGCTAATTCCAATATATTTTCCTGAATCAAGACCGAAATATTTTTGCATTATTGCCTTCCTAAATGGAAAATACAAAACTACCACCTAAAGTAGGTAGAAAGAAATTCTACCAAGAAAGAAATTTTAGCTTTTATTCTGCTTCTGCCACACATGAAATGCTCATATACATTAGGGATGAAAATGCAGTCCACTTTTAATGCAGTACATAGGCACCAGTGTGAGGAGAGCCATGGCCTAGGAGATGAGCACTTAGGAATCAAGAATTGCTCAGTTCTTACCTGTCTTGCATGCAATAAAATATAATGAGCAGAAGCTCATGTTGAAACACAAAGAAACTTAGGCTGGGAACCAAAATGGCCAAAGGATCTTTTGACCCTTCTGCACACAACCAGTGACCCAAATCTCTGTGTGACTACTGAGGTAGTATGCATGGCTTTGATCCTTTAAGACTATTCCTGAAGATAGAACTTTCCGTTCTCAGGGACCCACCTTGATGCTGAAAAAAAAGGTTACCTTGGAGTGTGGGATTTGAGATATGAAAGAGCAGCTTTGCACATCAAGGAACCTTTAATTACTAGCATTCAGATATATCATTCTTCATTAAAATTCCCTGTAGGAAAAAACACTAATAATCTGATCTTCTTTTTTCAAAGTGGCTGCATCTTGTAATTTATTGGCATCATGTGATTCAGAGCTTCTTTATAGTGTTGCTTCATATCATCTTGCTTTTTCCACGATAAATAAATAATCCTTTACTCCTGTATGAGTGGTAGAGGTCAGTGTTTTTCCAGCTGAAAACTCGAATCACAAAACTTTTGTCTATGTTTTGGTTGCGGATTCACCTGTCAGTGCATTAGAGTCTATCGTGCAATATCAACATGAGCTGTTAGCTGCCAATCATCATCGTAATTTGATGATGGTACTACCAAATAGATATAAATCAATTGTGATCTTGTTAAAGTTTGAAATGAAGCAAATAGGTCCACCGTGTTACCTGAAAAAAGAGCATAAGAGACTTGTACTACAAAATGGGTTTCTGTTCTTGTTCTGTATGAGAAGCTGATACAGCCACAGCAGCAATTTACTTTAAGAAAACTGTTAGTCCAGGATAAACAGCTTCTTCCGATGGGTAATATGAAGTCATTTTTTATTACATGAGTACTGGCAGAAAGACTGTACATTTCACCTTTATATGAAGATGTTTCAGTCCAGAGATTGGGGAAAGGACTTGAAGGGAACAAGAAATTGGTTTGTCTTTGTGTTGTACATTTAGTGAGTATTTTTACTACTTTAGTCGTTTTCATTTATATAAATAAAGCTTCTCCTTTTTTATCTAAATCTTACTTCTCCTCAGGGCCTCTCTGGAAATGCAGTGACACTTCAGCAAAGGGTAATGGAAGCTGCATCACATTTGCTGCCAAATGCCATTTTTAAAGGGTGTAGTGAAACATACTGCAGAGGCAGAATTTTTAAATTCACTGTATGGAAGCTGATTCCCTGTAGGAATAAGAGACCTGAGGATTTAGAACTATCGTATTGGCTGCCGCTTCTTCAACCCTCTAGGCAATAGCTTTCCACAGTAAACCTCGGTTTTGTGTGACCATAAAATCCCTGATATTCAACAAAGGAACATCCTGAGCAGCTCAAAGAAAAAGAAAATAAATTGAATGAACCAAAAAAACCACAACAGGAATGTTTCTTGTTCCATAGCAAGACCAGCTGCTACCAAATCTTCTCCAGAGATGTCCACTCCTAATACATGCTATCCTGAGCCTTACTTCAGCTCTGCAGTTGATATTCCCTGTCCCCAAGCTTTCTCCTCATACCCCAAGGCAACAAGATAATGAAATGTAGTTGCAGGGAAGACATCTTGCAGAGAAAAAATAGCTTTATAGCTTTCAGAATTTTAACAGGCTTTTTATGTTTTGGTTTTTTTCATTTTTCTGTTTTCATACAGCATTATTTTATATATTTCCATTGTTTACAAAATCAATCTTTGATAACTGTTTCAACCCTTCAGTATTTTAGTCTAGAGTCAGCTAATTATTTTCTGACTGGTCACTAAATTCAGAGAATTTTTAAAGTCTTAAAAGTCTTTAAAAGTTATTAAAAAATAAAAAATAGACAGCAACAACTTTTAAACTTCAAAGGTGAATGACAAGGAGGAATTAATTGTGTCTTAACATCAACAATGTTTTTATTCCTTTTTAAAATGAAGTTTGGACAATAAGGAGGTCAGTAGATATATAATGCTTTATGTACCCTAGAATAGCCTGAACATTACTAGTGGTTGACTATCTTAAACCAAAACTGGAAAGAAATCTGCATCACAAAACTTTAAACATTCTTTGACAGCTCTGATGTGATCAGAGGGGCAAATTCACCCCTTGATTTTGGGAAATATAGTCCCTTTCAGTGAAGGAGTATCTATCTGAAACAAGGAAGTTAGTGGGCCAGTAACACCTGTACCGAGAGGAGCAGAGAAAGGTCGTCAGAAGATAAGAAGAAGGAAATAAATGTCCTCTTCAACCTGCATGTAGGCCCTGTCGCAATTCAACACGATGCCAACGTGCAGTAATATTGTGTGCGCCTACACTGCTCGTCAGGCCGTGGGCCTGGATCTGGTCTGTGATCTAATGGCCTGACTGAAAAAAATTGATACTTCGTCACTGGCGATGTCTCCAGTCACCGGTGACACAATTGGTAGTGTAAAGTGTTTGCTGGAGTTTATATTATTCCCTAAGCTCTCCAGTGTTGGTTACTGCCTCTCAACTAAAATATGGTGTCTGACCCTGTAAGCAGTGGTTCTAGTCAACGTGGTTTATTTTGCATTAAAAAGCAGTCTGTTTCCACTGATGCAGTCACTGACTGTATCTCATCTGAAATGGTGTTTTGTGAATCCGCTTCTTAACTGTAACCAAAGACGTGAGTGCTCTCGGTTTCAGTGTAAGGTGAAATGTTAATTTACCTTCACTGTTGATTTGAACTTCAGTGTTGCTTTGCCCTGAAATGGAGCACACAAAAAAACGATTATCACCTTTCCACTCATGGTGTAGCTTCTTCAACTGTGAAACTCCCCAACTATTCTACAAGAGCTTCTCTGTAGTAAATATCAATATCTATGCACTTTTCCATCCATGCAACATTTAAAGAGAGTTGTTTCCCTCCCATGACCGGGAGACCTCATGCTTCTTTACCTAGCAGGGCTTCCTGACCTGCCAGAGCAAGAAACTGTGACTTCAGTTTCTCATGTGTGTGAAGAGTATGTGGTCCCATCCATGTTGGGTAATTTCAGTTTCGCAAAGTTTCTGCTAATAGGATGGGGTTTTAAGCTTATTTACTCACATACTTCCCATGTTACGGCTAAAAGTGTGATACGACTGACAGCAAAACGTATTATATTATAAAGGGTTTGAAAATAGTAAACCAAGAATATAACATCAGCACACCATCCCATATATACAGCTAATATGTCACCCTATTGCTCAAAATTTTATTTGGAATTCAGACTCATGCATATAGAAAGAAAAAAAGAAAAAAACAACTTTTTATGTGCTTGTACTGTGCAACATTATCATTGTCATGTATTTGGAATTCTATATTATTGTCAATAGACACATTAATCAAGATGCAGAAGAGAAACAGAGGCCTCTGTATATATTAGTTTCACTGAGGAGCCTTGTCATTTTTTCCTCATCATAACTAAACAATATGAATAAACTATTTTAAGAACAGACTACTGAAGATTGAACTTTAGTAAGTTATAGTAGCAGCTGAGCCCAAAGCAATCAAAATATGGACATTTTACTGAACCCTTGTTCTGCTGTAGAAGGTATATTTATGAAGTCTTCCCTTGAGATTAAAATGTTGCTATCTCTCTAAAAACTTGCATTAATAAAAGAAAATCTTTGACATGTCTTAATGGAGATGAAGATTTTTTCAGTTCCTTTTTATATTTAAGGCCATCATTACATTAATCAAGTAGTTTCCTAACTTTAAGGCAAAGTAGTTAGCCTTCATTGCAATGTACGGATAATAAAATTTTGATTTTTAATATTCTCATGTACTAGCCTTTGTATTTTGTTTTTCTTAGAAAGCTGTATTCTCTTGTTTAGGTCATTCTGTTAAACAATTGAACAAAATTCTTCAATGCTTTGAATGAATCGCAGCAGACACACTGCTTTCAAAAAGTTAGGAATTTGTCACTGCTTTGTGACAGTGAAAGCCTAGTCTCTCCTTCCAGTAGTGGGAATGGAATGCAAGAAAAAATGAAAAATTAACTGAGGTTGGATTCATTCTACAGGTACATCAGAGATCAGATCGAACTCAAGAACATGTCTGCTTGGCTTATTAAAAAATAAATGAGAAAGTTGTGTGTAACATTAAAAATGTAGGAAAAGTATGTTCTTGGCTATGAGCAAGGAATATTTTTGCCCCTGCTCATCATAGCTAATACGTTCCACATCAATGGCTCACAGCTTATCCCCTTATACCTGGCAGCTCAGCAAGTTTCACATTTATATTCCATATAGATGAATTTTATTGACCATGCTGAGTCAGGAGTACTCATTTCAGTGCTTGGTGGCTGAGTTGGGTAGTAGAAGTCTGAAACAAGACCTGAGCAAGGAAAATATATTCTGAACTGCTAATTTCCTCAACAGACACTTAAAAAATGTTGTATGGATCAAGGCATAAAAACTATGTACCTCTTTAAAAATAGATACAACTAGATTTTTATATTTATGGGGCAAGGACCTCGAATGTTTCAAATCTTCAACAGTAGTTTAACACTGTATAGTTCAGCTTATTACTATGATGTTGCCTATTTATAAACGAAATAAAATAGCATCACTTTAGACTTAGGGAAAGGGATCTATTCTAACATACCAATCAGTCAGTTAGTTTTGTTTTGATAGCAGCAGCAAGTGTATTCTTTCATCGTCAATTTGAATCTTCCTTTCCCTTTCCTACTGGCTTCAAGTCACCTTCCAGTCTTTAAACTCCTCTCTTTTCAAATTGTTTTATGCAACTTTAAAAGTGTTCCTTTTCCTAGCATCAGAGGGCTTGACCCTTTTATATTTTACATTCATATTCTATGCATACCTGTCATACAAACTTGCTGATTACCAATAAATTAAAACAACATGAAAAATAACTAACTTTTGCCACACTGATTTTTGAATAGCTTCTATATTTCATTACAAAGATGTAGAGAGAATATCAAATAACTTTGCAGGGCTACGTAGAGATTTTTAACCTTCCTTGTGAACATGTGTATGTCAGATGCATTCTATGACTATTGTAAGAGGGCTAATGTTGCGCTGTGATGTAAGACAGGTGATACGCTATGATTTCTGCATTTCCATTTTAATCACTGTGTGTATGATTAGTTGAAGTCAGTGGAAGACAAAACCAGGAATCATTTGACGATCCAGTAGCTGATTCTAAGAAAGAGTTTGGGGTTCAACCACTTCCTTTGGAAGGCTTAACTTCCAGAAATAACTTTTCTGTGGGGCAAGGAAAAAAAAAATTTGTAGAAGCTTTGTAAAAACTGAACCAGCCTTACAGTTTTTAACTTATTTTTCCCAAGCATATTTCATTCACACAAATTTGAAAAAGTATTCTAAAGATAATGCAAAGTAAAAACTAGTTAGCAAAACTCTTTTTTTAATGTAGTAGCTTCGTTTCTACACATTATTTTTCTTCCGTTATTTTCTTTCTGTTGGTCTCAAATGGAAGTAAAAAATCAAATGTATTTCTATTATCTTTTCATTATTCGAGTCCTCACCTTATTAACATACCAACTGCATTAAATGTTATTCACATTGATGCTTTAGCTTCAACGCTAGAAGCTCAAAATATCAGATCAATTCAGAGCTGGCAGACTAGTGCAATGATTTTTCCAGAGCTGACTGTATTGGCACCACATTAGGTATTCATTCCCTGCTGGTAGTGAAGGAGTAAGTTTTTTTTTCATTCAGAGATAGGCAGGTTGCCTGTGTAGAGAAGTAGAAGGTTAGTTTTCTTTAAGTTTTTGTGGGAAGGTAAAGAAATGGATCATAACACCATCCTCGTTTTATTTTTGTAAAGCTTTCAGCCAAAACCCTCAAGAATTTTGACCATTAGCAGTGTCATTGCTTTGTTCTTTCAAGTTTAGATATTTACAAAACATGTTTTTCTCTTCTGTTTTTAGCACAAGAAGAGTGGGCCACAACCCGTTCCAGCCTAAAGGCACCACCTCCAAGGTCAGCCAGAGGGGGTTACAGGGAACACCCCTATGGTAGATATTGAAGGTCCCCTCATCTGTGACCTCGTCTCAAAGACAATTAATAGCCTGTGGTCTCCACATAAACAACAACAAGACAAGTAATAGTCCATTTCTTTTCTATCCTAGGGATTACTGCTCATTACTATCCTATGTACTACTTGTATTTCCTATAATATTGGAGTGACATTGGCATTAGTATTATTTTATAACACGGACTTAAAAAAACAGAGACAAAAAACCTTCGGCAAGCATTGTCTATAAACCATTCAAAGATGATGTTCTGTTGGTTGTATTCATTGCTGTGTGTAACTTAAAAAGCATGACACTGTTACAGATCTTGAGTCTCTCTACATACTAGATAAAGCTGAGTTTTTGTTTAGGGTTGCTGAAAGACTGTAATATGATTTTTTCCTTTTTTTTTTTGAACGAGACAATAATCAAGCTGTAGATAAGATATTTTAACCTGTCTTTTTTAATATATGTTAGTTTAGATTAAGATGTTCGATATTAAGTTTGTAAATTTAATTTTAAATGCTGTTTTAATGGGGTTGAAAACAAGCAGCTACTGTATGTATGTAGCTAACTGAATTTGTTCAGTGTTTTAACCTGTATTTGTTAAAAAAAATCACATAAAGTTACATGTGTAAGCTTCTCTAAATAGGAAACCATAATTTTGTCAAATATGTTTGCCATAATTTGTCAATAAAGCTGAAATCTTTTGTAACAAACTAAATTTGGAATTACTTGTTTTCTAGCTTTAAATGCCTGCTTTATTTCTTTTTCAAGAGATGCCTAAAATGTTTTTTATATAAAAATTACAAAAATGAACCCAAGCCTGTTTTAAGATTTTTTGTGTAAGACTTTAAAAGTTGTATTAATAACTTCTGGTTGTTAAATAATTTAAAAGTTAACAAACTAAACTGTTACATGAATCATGGTTAGTATCCACTAATGTATAACATGTTAATGGAAAAAAATGCTTTAGAACAATAAATGGATTTTAAACTATCCTCTAAGCTTGATCTTGCTAAACACAAACTCTGATTGACTTGTTTGTATTAGCATGTCTCTCGTGAGAATGTAATGGAGTTTAAAGAGGTAAGATTACCACTTACCACTGTTAGACTGTCTAAATGCTAGTTCTTCAACCTTTAAGTTTCCCCGCACATTAAATATCCCATTCAACATGTAAGCATTGCATAGATTCACCTATTTGTTTTCACTCAGAAGAGTGCGTTGACTGCATTTTTCGTAGTATATAACAATTTGTCTTGATAAACAAATCATCAGTGTAACTGCCCAGTTGTTGGTACTCAACTTCAAAAACTTTATTTGTAATTTTCAGTGCTAAATATCACCGCCCTTGAAGGCAGTTTACAGGGCTGATATTTCTTTTGAGACTATCAGACTTGATGGCTGATGATTATTAAGGAAATATGTCGCAGGACTCAAAGGATGACTAAACGTTAAACAGGTAACACTAATAGTAACTCTGTAATTTTGAGTATGCAACAGTAATGTTAAATATTCTCAGTTATTAAGTTACTGATAGTTAAAAAAGTAAACCTACCAAAAGATAACAAATAGGTATATAGGCTATTAAAACAACTAATTAACATTAACTAGTGACAAAAAAATTATTCTACAATATATAACCCTCAAGGTAATAAACAGAACTAAAATTAACAATAATAGTAATGCAACTCTTGCTAACAACAAATATATAACCTAAATTTTGTTGAAAAAAAAAAAAAAGAACAGAAGACTTGATAGTAGGGATGCCAAAACTGTTAATCCTTTAAATACAGTCTTTTTGTTTACAGTGGCTTTTTGTCAATGTGATTGGTTTACTTTTTTGATGAGAATAAAGTACAGGCCTATTGCTGTTCAGTTTGTGAACAAAATCTCTTGCAGCTGGAGTTGCATGCTAACTCTTGTTGAATAATTTATGAAACATATGTTTTGTCATTTGAAGTGTTAAGGTGAATTTAGTAGGCTAAATGATGGTTACATTGAGTTTATTCTGTCTCACTGTTTCAGGGACTCACAGGCACTGGACAGCTAAGCAGCAGATCTCCTGAGAAGTGATCAGGTAAGCTCTGCCGCATCTTAGGGTTTTTTCCTGTTTCCTATTTTATCTGTACATTTGTTTTTACTAACACACAGAAACATATTCAGTTAGAATTTTAAAATAAATAATTCTTTCAGCAATGGTTCCCTGCATAGCAGTGTAGTGACTACGGTATAATGGCAATCAAAACATTTGCTTTTATAAGGTATGATACCCTTCATTTGAACGAAAGAAGTCTTATCATCTAGACTTTTAATGGTAAATATTAAGGTGGTATACTTTATAACTGCTCCTGCTGTAAACAAGAGCTGGTGCTTATTAAAAGCATGCGTACATTTTGGAAACAAACTAGTCGCATGACATAGAAAAATATAATACTGGCTTACCTTTGCTTCTCAAAATATTTATCATTTCTTCGTATGACAAAAGTATCTATAAAGACACAGGAATTTTGTTATTTATTCTTTTACTTGGTAAGCGTTTCTTTTTTGTGCTTTAGAATGTTGGAGACATTAATGGTACTGCCATGGAATGGCAGGGATCGAGGCATAAGTTTCTGTATTTCTCTGTTAAATACATTTAAATATAAATGTGCATCTTGGATAATCTTATATTGACTTCAGATTATATATGAGATTTTTGATTGAAGACAACTGTCATTGCTGGAAACACAGAAAAAAACAAAACAGCTCAGATAGATAGATAGATAGATAGATAGATGACTTCATCCACTCACCCAGAAGTGTCAACATAACCACAATACATGAAGTACAAATTCTCTTGCTCTCTCGTGATTGTTAAACTGGGTAAGAGTTAATAAACAAAACGGATGATGTTGTGTACCAAATACACAATCCCAGACACATCTATTACTTTGGCATCTTTTCCCAGGATTGTGGTCTGGCTGATTTAATGTTTTCCAGCTGTCGGTATATTCAGCAGTTACTTACAAACCACAAGTTGTGTTGTATAACAAGATATAAAGGGCTTAATTTTCCTCTCCAAAGGGTTGCCTCAAGACCTTTATAAATTGGTTTGATTTATGTGCGGCAGCCACTCTGCAGGGCAAAGGGATATAACACAACATTAAGATTTGTCTGCATATTACAGTCACATCCGTGTGAGTGCACCACTATAGTAAAAAGCTTCCGTCTACCCACCTTGCATACAGTTATACAAATGTACTTCAGTCAGTATATGTTATATTTATACAGACAAGAAAAACACACTCCACTGCTATAAATGCAATTTTGTACTGGTACAACTGTGTTTATAGGTTATTATACATTATAGATTTTACTAGATAAGTCTTTCAGGAAATGCTCAATTGCCTTACTGAAATGATTAATTACATGAAACTGTGAGCAGGTCATACCTGATGTCAATGAGATCCAGGGCAAAGTACGTAAAATTAATTTCTCATTTGTGCATCAGATTTTTGTGTGAGGGTAACTAGTGTGAAATCCTTGAGGATGGACTCTAATAAATACAGCTTTTATAGCAGAGCAGTGTCCTTTAATTTTTTGTCTCAAAGTCCACCTTACAGCCATTATTTGTGTAGATTAAAAAAATGCAGAATATGTCAGTAAACTGATGCGTTCTGAAATATTGTTATACGAGAATTATTTAGAAAAAGTAGGTTAATAAGCCAGTGCAAGCAACTACTTACGCAAACATTTGTTCTATTGATTTTCAGGAAATTAGCATGGAAAATTACCCATGACTACATGTGCTGTTCTCTGCAAACTACAAAATGTAATTCACATCAGTTTCTGAAGCAGTCTTACAGTTTATCAGCTATGTCTTCTTAATAAAATAATCCACCTTCTTAATTTGTGAAAGAGTAACAAGAGAGCGTGGTTATGCTAATTAACAGTTATCTGTAGGTCTTCCATGAAAGGCTGTGATGTATTCCCCGCATCCGTCAGTCAAGTCAGACATAATTCTGAGGTCCTGAAAACTTACAAGCGTCATCAAAAAAACACAGAACTGCACTTGTGCTACAGGTTATTCCAAGACACTAATCACCAACGAAACATTTTCTTTGGGGGAATTCACATACCAAGTAGCTTTGTTTGTAATACAAAGGAAAGCTAGTATAAAACAGCAGAATACTGAGTAAAAAAGACTGGAAAAGAGAACCAGGGTTGAAAAAGCAAAATGTCTCTTAAAAGATTTCTAAGAATTTTTTTGTCCAGGTTGACCTCATCTATAGAACAGTTTGATCTTTAAAAGAAAGTAGTGCATTATAATTTTCAGTACTTAAAACTATTATTTTGCGTAATTGCATTAAAATATTCTTAATTGTATCTCTGCAGCATTGAGCAAAATATTCTTTTCATTGTTTTCTTTTTAAAATGGAGCTGTCTACTTTTGAAAAATTATTTACTTTCATGAGATAGATAGTAGATAATACATGCGCTTCTGGGTGAAAACCCTTATTATGCAAAATAGGTAGGCTATTGCATTACAAATGTAAGCAACGCACATTCCAAAAAGTATTTGTCGCTAATAGAATCAATGAGCCAGTTTTGAAACTGGTGATTTCTGGAGGTGGATTCTGCAACATTTGACAGTCCACATTGTTGAAATGGTGATCAAATAGTGGAGTGGATGGCACAGTGACAGAATCTGTAGCTTCACTTGCTGGAAATTTAGTCTGAGAGGAGGGAGCAGTTTTCAAGTCTAGCTAGAAACAGGCTAGGAAGAAAGCGCCGAGGGGCTGAGAGCATCGTCACCTCCTGGAGCAGAGCCCACGGAGCTGCATCAGCAGGCACAAGCTCCTGGAAAAGTAACAGATGAGGAAAAATTGCACTCCCAGACTGTTTTGTTTTGTCTAGCAGACTTGTTGCATGTATTCAAGAGCCATTATAACAGAAGAAATTAATTAGATATCCCTAGAGTAGCAACCCTTATCAGAAAATGAAGTAACACCATCTAACTATTTCTTTCCTGTACAGCTTATCTTACACTCTTTGAACAAGATCTTCTTAAATCTTCATAAGAATAAATGAAGAACTTTAGGAAGTACGGTATACCTGACTTCACCTCAAAGGATACTGACAATGTTTTTCTAGCTCAACAAGGTCCTCAGCCTCCACTCAGAATTATGGAAGTATAGCCATAAAGCTAGGAGATACTCCTTACTGCACATGCCCCGTTCAGTCTATAACCCAGCAATAATTCCTCCATTACACTTGAATGTGTGCTGACTTCTAAATCGAATAATGCTGATGTTAGTGAAAGTGAGTCAGTGCATGTAAAACAGATTGCTGTGGCTACAGGAGCTCTGAAGGAACGGAAGACCTGGTCACTAATCACAGCAGACTGGAAGAGTCTGTGTCTCCCTATTGCTAGGGAGCTGCCAGAACATAGCTAGGACTGGGGTCCTGGAATTTAGTAAAGCAACCAAGTTCCACTGGAATCAGGATAATGAGCATATATGAGTGCACCGGTTAAAAGGCTTTGCATTTTATCGTGAGATTTATGGCGGTCCTCATGAAATAGCATCCAGGATTATTATCTGAAGGTTAACATCAAGAGCAAGTAAGGAATGTATGGTGTTCAAATAGAAAACAATTTAGTCTACATTAATGATGTATTTCCTTCGTGTTTAACAGTAGGAGTGTTGCTCTGTCTTTCTAAGTCCTATTAAAGTTTTGTAAGAGTCAAATAACGCAGTCAGAAAATTATAAATGCTGGCAAATGAGAGGCATAGAATAAACTAAACATCAGAGAGAAAAAGTCTGTGTTAACTTTTGAAAGACGAATATGATCCATTAAGGAAAAGGTGTCTTTGAAAGTTTGCCATACCATAGTGTATAAATTTGCAATAGCAAGTTAAGCAAGATTGTACAAAGAATAAATAGGAACATGGCTTGCTATCAGTGTTCTCCATACAACATACCTAGCGATACCTCAGACTCTGTAAAGTTTACTGGCACATTTCCTTTCTTTTATAGAAAAATATTACCTTAAATGAAATTATAATAACTGAGAAACTCTACCTAAATTGCCCCAGCAGTTATATATTTTGACAGAAAATTGTTTTTCCTGTAATATAGTGAAAAAAATAGCAAATCTAAACAAAATTATGATCTCCCTACAGAATCCATTTACTAATAACTTTCTAGCAAAGATATTAAATAAAATAGTAATTTTTTTTCTGTAAGTATCACCTGAATTCTTTTATAATGCTGTAGAACTTCGATAAAAGTCTCAAGATTACAAGGTGAAGTAGTTTGGGAAAATGTTCATATAGTCCGAATCATAGAATAGGTTATAAATTCATCCTATATGACAAAGAACCCACTTGTCCCTATATCAGAACATAGGTAATTTTAGGGTTCAGAAGGGCAGACTTCATTTACAGATGCATTTTATTGAAGTAGGAATAAAAAAATTTAATTTTACAATGAGGCTACAAAATTTTTACCAAAACTCAGAAGTTTTTCTTTACGAAAACTGAAAAGGTAGGCTGCAATTAAAGATATGTCAAAAGAATGAAGTCCATATTAACCAAAGTGCAAAAAGCACCCTAATTAATAAGTGAAATCACAGGAAAAACTGAAAAATATTTGGAAGTTGAACAGAAAAACAAGTCCAATATCTTCTGAAGATTGTAGATTGTTGTCCTCCATTAAACAGTTGCACTCTGTGACCTCCATCAGTTATTAGAACCCAAGAGTTATCAAAAAAATTATCACATGCTATCTATTTTGATGTATTGTTCTATGGAGACAGAAAATGCACACAGGTAACTGCCTCAGACCAGTTATGGCTTCAAAGACGACCGGCGTCTTCCACTCTGTTGTTAGCTAATTACATTTTTCTAGTCATTGTTATTGCTCATTGGGACCTGAGTAAAACCTTTGAAATCATTAAGCCTTTCCTTTTTTTTCAATTGCTTTTATTTCTAGTCCTGTAGGTTGTGCACTAACGTTCATTTGGAGACGTTGAGGAAAATAATTCCCATTGAAAGATTTTCTGATCCACATAGCTATTAAACAAATTATGAGCTTTGCTCATGAATTTGCTGATACCTTTCAGTGAAGACACACTGTATACCGTATTTATTTTTTGAAACAGTGGAATCTAAAGATGAACTGTGGCTTCCATTATGAGTACAGGAAATATTTGCCGTCCTTTCATGGTCTCTGGTTGACTAAGTAATTTATATTATAACACAGCAGAACACTTCAAAATTGCTGAAATACATCTCTAAATCATGTATATCTGGAACAAAGTTTTCATTCTGAAACAGAAGCAATTTCTGTCAACTTAAGCATAAGAAATGCAGATTTTTAAACTTCTGCTGAAAACATGTCACTGTTAAATGTTCGTTTTCCTTGCATAAATCCTAATAAAGGGCTGCGTTTAGTACTTATTGAAAGACATAAATGCCTCCTTTCCTAAAATAATTGAATTAACTTTGAAATCTAGGATGCTTTACCAGAGAATAACAAGATTTATTGAGAAAGCAATTTCAGGCTCTCATATTTCAAATCTGTAAATCAGAAGGAAGGTTTATTGGAGGAAGATCACAACCGTGCTATAATGGTGTAGGTCATCATTCACATATTAGAAGGAAAAAAACAAAAGAAAAGGCTGTGTATTTGATTTTGTAAATCCGGTGTATGCCCAAAGAATTTTCCAAGATGCTATATAGAAATTATCAGAATTTTCTGATATCTTTCAGCAACATTTGGGTGTACAAGGGCTTGAGTGCCCTGATAAGAGTGGAATTAGTTTTTAAAATGATGTTCCTCATTTCTTCATGTGTTTTTTTTTTTCTTTACTTCTGCACAGTAAACAGAACAAAATATGAGGATGTTTTGTATCATGATTTACTATATTTACTTATGACTCCATTGCTCATCTAATAGCTCATGATATTTCTTCTTGAAATTTATAACAATCCTGTACAACCATGTCAAAATTCAGTGGGAAGGTCTTGCACATACAGCTTCCTTCTTCGCCTTTTTTTATCATCCTTCTCTTCTTCCCAGAAGAACATAATTGTTCGTATACCTTTAGCAGAAGATATTATCAAGAACACTCATTCAAATGAAATGCTGCTATTCTCTCATAATATACATGCCTTCAGCTTCATATCCTCAGAGTATTTAAAATTTATAAGGATTTTTTTCTTATTCTGTATGGTATTTTGGACACTATTTTTAATATGTCCATTAGAATCCATGATGTAAATATACAAACAACTGACAGGAATGCTGTTAGGTTGGATTCCGGTTAAGCAAAGTAGCTTCTTGATGGAGAATTCAATCCTGCTGAACTTACTCAGGTTTCACTCACCAAAAATCCATGTTGATATCAAGGAGTGAAAAGGGGATGTGAAATTCAGAATTTGGTCTGCAGTCATTTTTACAATTTAATTAAACTGAAACGGGACATGTATCTGTTAAGGACTTGACTGTGTTGTTCCAGGTGATGTCCCGCTTAGTGGACAGTGTGAAATAACCTTGACCCAGGAAGAGTACTTCAGTTACATTACTAACATCGGGACTCTACTTTTTATATTATCAAGAGTAATTTTCCCACATGCAGGAAAAATACTTAGTTGAAGGTATTTACTTGGGACTGTCACTGACTTGAAATCTCAACTTGGCAACCAAGTTCATCTATTTATGGTGGTCTTTATTTTCATAGAGTGAAAACTAACAAATAACTTCCTGAAGGAGGCACAGTACTTTTCTTTACATAGTCTTTAATGACAGTACTACTGAATTTGTTTGCAGATCTAAGGCGAAAAAAGGGCTGTCCACTAGACTGTAGAGGCCTGTGGGATACGTGCTTATGGGATTCTAGTGCTCATTTGAAAGAAAGGAGGACAGCTATCTGTTATTGTAACACCAAGAATACTGCATAGCTTTTATAAAGCTTGTATAGCACCTACGGAACTTAAAAAATATTGCTGCATGGAACTCCAAGTGCTTGCTGAGGGAAGTGAGTATTTTAATCTCTGCCTTGGTAATGGAGAATTAGAAAAAAAAGAGAAGCTGGATGATTTGGCTAAGGTCACTCATCAGGTCAAAGAGATGCAATAAAGTGTAATTAGCAAAGCAGCAGGTGAGGATAAAATGTTGCATCAGGAAATGAAACACAGGATGTATTCGGAGCTATCATTTGTTTTGAGAACTTTCTCATCCACAGTGCAGATTGTCGTCATGTGAAGCCTGCTGGGCTTTACTAGGCAACTGGATGAAGCAGCTAGCAGGATGTGTGCATGTAGTGAGCATACATAACATTAAAGAAGTCTATTATTATTATTATATTTCTCCATTTGCATTATAGCTGTATTTTTCTATATCTGCATCACCTGTTGCCTGGATATGTTTGTTATGCTGTATGTCTTCGATGAACATGAAAGACATCTCTTAACACTGATGAGGGCTTGAGACTCCTGATAATACCCAATGCCTTCCCTGCAGCACTGAGCACAGTAGGACTGGACCCTAAAAATCTACATATTATTAAAATTTATAGTGCTGACAATTCTAGAAATAGAATAAATTCTATTTTAGATCATTTTAGGGATAATCTTAGACTTAGAGTTGGGGTTTTTTCTGCTTTGGAGTGTACTTAGCTAGATTAATGGAAGTAAAACACCTGGCTTTATAATACATAGTCAACCAAAAATAACCCTAAGAATATATGTAATGATCTAGAAAACAGTTTTGATTTTTTAATCTAAAATCATTTTTACACTAAGTAAGTTCTTCATCTGGACTTATTTGGATAACTCATTCTCATTCTCATCTCTCACAGATAAAATACCGAACTCCAAAATAAGCTATACAACTTTAAACTGTCATGCATCCATTTGTCTTGTTTATTTTGCAACTGTCTATTAGGAGGGCTGGTAATATTATCTATCATGAAGATCACCAGAACTTGCTATAAAGGCTACTGCGTCCACTTAAAATTAAATTTTCCATGAGGAGTACCTGCTCAATCCAAGGATTTTTACCTAAATGCCAAACAGTTCAGAAAAATATAAGATTTTAATAATTTACAAAATAATAAAAACTCTTTTGTCAGTAGATGTCTATAAAAGTATATTGCAAAATGTTGCAGGACACTCTGGTGCTGATTTCTCATGAGGTAAGAACTGCCTGCCTGTCAGACCATGAATCTGTCCTGACCAGTATATTTTTTCTATCAGATCTAGAAATGGATGCTTGGGGTGCATGGCGGAGGGGTCAAGAGAAATATATAGAACAAGTAGAAGCTCTGCCTGTATTAGCAAATTAAACAACACCAGAATGACCCTATCTCAGACTTGTCTTCGCAGTACACATATTTTTAACTCCGTTGTCTTACCTAATGTACAAGTAGCCAGCTGTGGCAATGTATAAGGGTTGTGTAGCCAAGTAAGTTCTTACCCATAGAACTGCTGGATGACATTCTCAGGTGCTGGGGTCTGTGCAGTGAATTGGGTTACAAGAAAAGTGGAGGGAGTTTCATGACCAACAGCTGAGTTTGACTAAACAGAGGAATAGATTATATTCTCCTTCAGCATCTCTACCAGCGGAGTTTTGTGTGATGATAGGCAAACTGCTCAAAGTAAAAGCCCACTAATGCTGTGTTTCTTATTGTCTTGAGGTCTTACAGAAAATCCTGGGATCTGATTTTCATCAGAATTGCAAGTGGCATCATCAGGAGTTGTGCGTGGCTTTGCAAGGTGCCATTTAAGGTTAGATATTTAAAAAATCAAGCCTTGAGTTTCCCAGGTTACGCAACAGTGATGAATGGTTTATTTTAACTCAGAAATACAATAAGAAAAATTACTCACACTGATGAGATATTCACGTAATATTGCCACAGGTGGCACAGAAAGTTAACTGTGAAATTCATAATTTTGTCAAGAAAAATTAAGAGTTTGAATAGTTAAGCAAATTAATAAAGGAACAACACTTTGAATAATGAGGATAAAAGAAACACTGAATAGCTGTTCTTCCGGTGTCCTTTCTTATGTATGAAATTAAGCAGAAAAAAACTCAACCATTGTAATGACTACATCCAAGGTATACATGAAAGGAACTGAAGTAGGGTTTCACTGGCCCATAATTCATATTTGTCTAACTTCAGAGCACTTGGCTTACTTTAACCATTTCTTTTGTAGACCTGAAGTTTATACCTACCTAATACTTTCCATCACAGAAAAATACCTCCAAGTTTATGGGAGTGTTTACATAGTTTGCAGAGTTAGGGTTCCTCTGATTTGTAACAGGAACTTGCTTTTGGTAGGCGGAATTCTCCTGAGGATCCCAGAAATGATTTTGTGATGCTTTCACTATAATCTGTTTGTTTTGGAGAATATCATGAGACATCCAAAAAGTTGTACTTTACCAACACAGTAAACTTTCTAGAAGCTGTACAAAAATGTCTATATTCCCCTACCCCACTGATCAGAATGCTTTTTGCTTTATGTGAAGTTACTTTAGTGTGGCATTTGGGGAAATACTGAGCACATTCATCACCTAGCTGCAAATATCTAGCTTTTGCCACTGAAGCTGCCTAGGGTTCCTATGCATTCAATGGAGTGGTCTTTGCTTACGGAAAATAATTCAGAGTACCTGAGCCAGGTTCTCCAAAACACTGTCTGGATGTACCTTCTCTCCATTGGCTGGTTGAAGAGACTAAGTAAGTAATGCATTTAAAAAAATACCTCCATCTTCAGCCTGAATCTTCAAATTCTGTCTCAATCCATTGATTTTAATAAGAACTGATTTTAATTAGCCTCTCATAGACCTGATTTTGTTAATATTACGAAGAAATGAAACAGAGCTCCAACCCAACCTGGTCTCACAAGTTCTCATTCTCATCCATATCAGCACTCAGAAGTAATTTGCTCAGGATATAACAGGTCTGCTCTGTTATCTGCATAGAGAGTGTTAGTGTTCATAAAATTCACTGCCACAAACCTCTTTTTTTTATTACATTGATAAAAGCATACTCTTACTACTGTTCATGGGGGATGAGCTTTCACCTCAAGTAGATGATTGCAGGTGGAGAAAAGGTGTTGAAGGCAGCACGTCATAAATTGTAGCATTATAAAAAGTAAGACATTAAATGAGAAAGCTGAGCTAAAATGATATCACTGAAGTTCTGTACAGTAACTTCACAAACATTCAAAACTAAAAATGCCAATATCTCGTTCATTCTCTTTCCTAATTTTTCCTGTGTTGTTGCTCACATTCATTACTTTAGACACCCTAAGCAGATGATCACATGCTCTTCCATTCTACTCGTGTTCCTTGCAGGGCAAGGGAATGTGTCAGGACTGTGTAGCAAATCATGTTGTTATTTTTTGCAACTAACCGCTTTATCTCATAGCTTGAATAGTTTGGAAGGTAGTGTCTTCCAATAGTTTTCTGTCATCCAGACTACCCTTGCGTCACAGAGATGCTGTGTGAATCTACATAAGTAATTTAAACTAAAATATTACTGTGACGACTTATTTTGTGTTCTTCATTGAATATGTCTGCCTGA
This sequence comes from Steatornis caripensis, assembly GCA_013398225.1. Lineage (NCBI taxonomy): Eukaryota > Metazoa > Chordata > Aves > Caprimulgiformes > Steatornithidae > Steatornis > Steatornis caripensis. The sequence continues at coordinate 146,229 of VZSC01000917.1, read as the reverse complement.
CTTTATCTTGATTTTCAGATTTTTGGAACCCTTAGGGAGGTACTGTACGTTGTGAATGGTCTTCAGGAAACTAAGAGTGTTCAACATCATTTGCAATAACTCAGTGGGATCTGAAGGACTGAGCCTCCGATTGGGACTCTCCACAACCCTGTGCTCTGGACCTGCCATTACCACCTTCTCTAAAACACATCAGCGTTCAGCATTCTCTTACTGAGATCTTCCAGTCTGTCAGGTGAGCTGTGGTATTTGTCTATATGTTTTTAGTTTGTGTCAAATGTGAGATAATTTAGCTTACCTCAGTCTGCAAAAACCAGGATTATTTTAAAATACTTCACCTTATGTTTGCCATTGGAAGAGAGCTCATACACAGATACCTATGAGGCATGTTACTTTGAGATAGGATAGTTTGATAATGTATCAAAGTTCTTAAGCTCTCTTTCTGTGCCAAAGAAATATAATATTTAATCACATTACTCACAGAAGTAACATAAAAATAATCAAACTGTATTTGTGCAGTATGTTGAACACAGAAATAGTTTTTTAAAATGCAACATATTTGGAGAAATCATCTCCCCTTGGGATGAGTTTACTCGTTGAGATCATAGAATCATAGAATGGTAGGGGTTGGAAGGGACCTCTAGAGATCATCTAGTCCAACCCCCAAGATGGTCATGTTAAAACAAAATTTTGCAGATTCTGGGATTTTTTGCTCTGTTTGCCACTTGTTCATCTAGAAAAATCTTGGTATCTTCATGAGCTGTTGTGAACATACACTTATTAATGTTTTTATAGACAAGACAATGTTTATAAGGCTCAGTTATTGTAGCATTGTTGCTACAAAGTATGGACAATGAAAACCAGTAAGAAAGTAAATAAATCTACAGCAGAAAACATTTGGATGGAAAACAGTAAACAAAAAGAAGTCGTACCACCAGTGTGTAAGGCAGATGATGCAAATATTTAACTCAATCTCATATCCAGAATTAATTAGGTCTTGTGGAGAGAAGGATAGCAAGGGGTCCTATAATTAAAAGCTATGTTCTCTTTTGTATACTGAAGAACATTATTTGTTTATATTGGAAAGTGTAAATCTAACATTTCTTAAATTTTCCAAACTAAAAACTCATGTGGAATTTGTATTTTTCTGTAATAAGCTTATTTATAGACGTATGTCATATAAAAATACAGTTATTGCATTTAGTTATTAGAAATTTGCCTGTTCAGCAAACAGCACGTGAGACAAAAGACTGTTTTCAGTTTTTGTTGATGGTGGCTGGGAACATCCAGAAGGTTTCAGGTAACTAGCAAAAGTAGTATCAATAGCTGATGTGGAGTTACTCTATGGCTGCTCTGGTAGTTTATGTACAGTGGCAGCAGAAATACCTGCCTCAATCCTGTACACACCATCACTTCCCAAACCTCCAGTCCAGCCATAGTCCTTCCCTTCCTCTTTCTGACTGTCCACCAGGAAACAGATCTGAAGCTTGGTTTCCTGTGGTGCAGAACAGCATAAAGTCTTCTTACAGGACTCCATTCCTTGTCATCACGTGTTCTGAAAGTGATGACGCTTTTCTGCCCGTGCTATTTTTGGATTTGCAAATGATGGATTTTGGATTCGCGAATCTCTGCAAATGATGATACAAATTTGAACTATGATGCCTTGCTTTGGATTTAGATTTTTCTCTACAGAGAAAGGGCTAAAAGAATGTGGCCAAAAGCTATTCAAACCTAACATGTCTCTAGACTTGAGAAAAAAGTCAGTGTATTTTTCAAGTTTCCTCCTCCTAGCTAAAGCTGGAAGTAAACCCTAGATCACCGTACTCACACTCCAGTTTTAAGTAGTCTGTGAGTGAGATAAAAGAAATGGGTGAAAATATGCAGGTTTCTTAAGGGTTCACTTAGATTATAGTTAAGTATGTTAACACTTTGTAAATAGTAATCTAGGGCTCTTAGAAATGTTTTTCACATCATAGCAACGTGGAGTAACAAGGTTGATGCCTCTATTACTATTTGTGCTTTGCACATAACAAATGGAAGGAGAAGGGGGAAGCTGTTTGTTCTGTATCACACAGAATGCTACTCATAAGAACCAAAATACCTTTACTTATAGCCCAATCTCCTGACCATTGGACTACATTTCTTAAAATGGCTTAAAAGTGAGACTTGGAAGAGGTGATCATTTTCACTCTGCCTAAAAAACAAAAATGACTTGGCGTTCTTGGAAACTCAGAGTAGTGATTCCTTTTGGCTTGATAAGGTCAGGTTTTAATAAGTAAAAAAGTGTTTCAGGAGGGTGGAATACCCTACTTATATCTCTAGAAGGTGAAGAGAAATCTGTGAAGGAAGAAAGGGAAGTCTGATTTTTGCCCATCCTGAGCAAGACAGAAATTCACGGTAAAATACCAATGTTCATCTGCTTCCACAACTTCCTTTGCATTTTCTGACTTTCTTGTTTTTCAGCTTCATATGTGTGTGCATATATACTCAATTCAGGTCCAAAGGGCAATTTAGCCCATCTTCAGGTATGTGTCAAAAACAGGTGGGATGAAATGCCCTCTACTGTTAAGAAAATGGGACTAGATGCCTAGCATACACTATGTAGCTATCTTTTAGATAATTGAGGTTGGTTGAAATTAATCCCAACCTTAATAATGAAACCTTTAAGGAATAGAATTTTGAATTTAAGTTGTGGGAGATACTTACATTAAAAGCTACAGATTGCGTGTGTCTTATTAACCAGACTTCATGAATTAAATTGTGTAGAGCTGAGGGAACACAAGGCCTGAGACATATGCTTGTCCTTGGAGTTTGGAGTAAGCCTCTTCTGTGCCCAATGTGTGGCCTCTGCTGTGGAGCAAGAGGTTGAAAAGTGGGCACAGAGAAGCGCAGTCCAATGCACAACGGCTTTGCTGTGATAGAGCAAGATAGTTCAAGGCCTTCACTGAGCTCCCCATGTGTAGCGTTCACCTCATGGAAACTGGCCTATGGAGTTTCCCACAAGTGGATTTTCTGTACTTCTATAACCTTTGCTAATTATTACCTCTGGTGGGTTTGCTGTTGAATTGCTTGTTTATTAAAGAAATGGGATTTCCGTAGGAGAAGGCTCTCCGGTTGATAACCCTCAACGTTTTCAAAAGATAGATTAGAAACTTCCATTTGTATTTGAGCACTGAAGACAGACCTTTGTTTTCGGAAGCGCTGAAAGCCTGCGGCTTTCACTAGCCTCAGCTTCAGATTCTCAAAAATAATGTGTCATCTCTGGCACACAAGATCTAAATATCCTCACCCAAAAGACCTTTTTCGAACCCCTTGTCTTGCGTCTTTATACAGATACTGTGGAAATCAATATATTTCAGATTTTGAGACAGCCAGCTGGTATTAATGAAAGCCAGAGAAGTACTGAAGATGCATATATTACACTAGTATTTCACTGATAGCTTGAACTGCAGCTGAAGTGAGCCTATTTTATGTTTCTAAAAGCATCCCTAGTGACTGGGATATGTTGCTGTACTCATGCAATATAGTCATGGTCTATGAAAACAGGTAAGCAAATAAGAAGGTAAAATGTATGTGTATGCATTTTTCTAAAGGTAGGTAGAATGAAGTACTGGAGAATATTCAGCCTGAACCTAATAGATGTAAGAAACTGTGCACTATATTAGTGATAAATAAATTAAGCCATTAGTTAATCATAGATCTTACGGGTGAGTTCTGTAGCTACATCTGTAACTGCTCTGTAGTTATTCAAGTAGATTCAAGTGACTAAGCACTCCTTATAACACTGATACACACTTAATAAATGTTTAGTTAGGGCTGAATCTAGCCTTTAGGCCGTGTCCTGAACTGTTTTCTCTCAAAGTCAAATATTATTTTTAGCTTGTATTGACCTGACCCACTGACTCCATTCAACATTAGTTTCTGGTCAAATGCACTTTTCCCCCCTCTATGTCTAAACTGACCAACCAAAGAAGTTGTGTTCTTCAAAGAAATGGATTTTTATTGGAGGTCCACAGTGCAGATCATTGGAAGCTAAGTAATAATGTGAAAGGACGTATAATTGAAATGCTGTCAGAAGATAAAAGCGTACCAAGCTTCCCAGAGTATTCACATTGCAGCTCATGAAGTCAGATGACATTGAAAGAGCAATTTAGTGTTTAATGCCTGCGCCTCCGGTGGCTGTGCTCTTCCGCAGCCCTCGCTGTTGTATCAATCACAAAGTCTGTAGCATAGAATTTAATACAGGAGGTTTCCATTAAAGAAGTTAGCTGTTGTCATTCACACTAACTTTCTTTCTAGCTTGACTTACCTACTGAGGACACAGTACTTTGTCCTTGAATAGGCAGGATTGCTTTCCTTTTATTCTTGCCGCTGGAGCAGAAAGGAAGAAGAGTGTGGGTACATATGGAGCAATGCACAACAAGTGAGTAACTGCAACACAGGCATATGTTATTATTTTTTTTTTTTAAATGTCAAGCAATAATACATGAGAAATAAGAGTAAGTCTGTACCCATCCTGAAATGCTCCTAAATGTGCAGTAACGCCGTAAAAGATGCCTGTATTTACTGCAAATAATAAAACTGTAGCATTACACTAATCAAATTCAAATCAGTTCAACTGCATAATTTTCAGTGAAGAGGTGCTTAGGAAACACAAAATGAACTCCAGAATGGAAGGTTCATTGCTTCCTAATCAAAACCAGTCAGCTTTAAACACCAGTCAGTCAGGTGATAAGTTTGTCATTGCTCAGCTGTGCTCTTGGAGGGAAGTTGCCAAGAAGGCTTGACAGCCTTTAAACTTCGCAGAGCATTTTTTTGCCTGTTTCTGAATGTCATCTTGATCTACAAAAACTCCTGGGAGGCTTGGAGGAGAGTCAGAGTAACAGCAGTTCTATTAAAATATATTTGCAGCAATGAATGTCAAGCAGAGTTTATGGTGTGAAAAAACGTGTAGTTCCTGAAAAGAAATATTCACCGCCCCTCACGTCCTGTTCTTTCTTGTCTAATTGTGTCCAGCTACTTTGAGGGACTGAGGAGTGTCGATGATTAATTGCCTAGGTGTCAGAGAAGTACAGGCTTGTAATGCACCATTAAAAGCCAGAGATCAGGGCGTCTGAATTCAAATGGAAAGCTCTGAATGAATATATTACTGCTATATACAATTAACAGCACAAGCCAGAAATCATTTACTTTCATAATTTAGAACAATGGCAGCTCTCCAGTAAAAACGTATTTACAGTAGTTTTACATTGCTTTCTACAGGTTTAGTACAAAAGCGAGAGACAAAAATTGATATGCATCAAGGCAGTAACAGAGAAATTTGTCTTTGAACTGTACTTTCCTTTTAATCAGCGTGAGCTCTGCTAAATAGGGGAAAGAATTACGAGTAGGTGGAGAGCATCTAGGCTACTGAGGCCAAATCACTCTCAGGGGAATAACTTTGCAATTTGAGCAACAGAGTCTGACCTTTATGTGACTTGGGATAAACAGGTCTTCTCTGTTTTAACCCAGCATGGACAGCAATTGCAAGGTGGTCAATCTGAATTCAGTCGACCATCTTTCCCTACGTGAAGGTCTGATTTCCCCTCGTTTGGCAGTTACACCGTTCTCCTGGAAGGATTTTCTAATGCTGACTACTGTCTTCTATTTCACATCCTCAAGCATGGGACCTTACGTGTATTTCCGTAATTTTTGGTATTGGTTGAAGTCTCATTAAGCTTCTGAGGTTCTTAAATTGCTTCTTGGAGTTTATTTGTCTTGTAACTTACATTATAAAAGTAGCACCATAAACATTAATTGAACAGCCATTAAGCAATATGGCTGTTTGTTTTGGGTTGATAGAAGACATAAAGCTCCATGCCCTGTGGTGGAAAACAATTAGATCTGATGATGAACATGCTATTAAATTTACCATTACCAGACTTCTATCAGTTTAACTTTAGAAAATAGCAACCAGCTGCAGCCAAAGCATATACAAGTGATAGAAAGACATATTTTAATTGTCGTGTCATAGCCTGTTATAAATATTGTCATTTCTAATGTTTTATGCTAATGACAGTGACTAATGGTAGTCATTACCTCCATTCATTCTCATAAAAAATTTCTTCAAGACAGTGTGATCATAACTAGAATGCTGTTTAAAATTGAACTATGTTTTTCTAAAATAGGGAACATAAAAAACATTTAAATACCAAGAGGCTGGCTAGATAATTTATTTTTTGAGTGTGTTCAAGAAATACAGCTGTTGTTAATTGTGCCATGAGTTGAACCAATATTCCTTTTAGAAATGTTTTTGGCATACTAAAGTCTATACATGTCATGTCTTCATATGGTCTCTGCAGAGTGGGATAAAATGTGAACCTCACAGTGGGATACTATGGCCAGAAAAAAAGTCTGATGCTGTCCCTGTAGAGCTTTAACATTAAGAACATTGGATTTCCTCATCCATTTCTTATTTCAGTTATGAATTCTGCTTACTTGACAGGTACAGAGTACTTCATTATATGCACGAACAGAAATGCTTAAATGGATGAAGCAGCTATTTACGTCTGATAGGAGCTAAGTGGGACATTAAATTAATGCCAAACAAGTGAGTGCTCATTTTAGTTTCGTTATAAATGGCTGCAGCACAGCAGTAATGTGTTGACTCTCATGTGCTGACAACTTCTATATTTCTTACAAACTTCCCTTAGAGCTCGATGTGGAAAGACAAATTCACACTCTGCATGATGAAATTAGCAGCAGATGCATTAATAATTGAATAAGGATCTTTGGAGACACCATAGTTCAGCAGGAGAGTTGGTGAGTGGCTGGTTTTAACTAGAGGCTTCTGTCATATATGTATATATATGTGTGTGTGCGTATATATGTGTGTATATATATATATATATATATATATATATATATATATA
>VZSC01000917.1:58780-139248 GCA_013398225.1 Steatornis caripensis | reverse complement strand
TATATATATATATATATATATATATATATATATGCACTTACATAAGCCCCGAGTTAAGAGCCACTGCCTGTATGTAGCCTTTGGTATCAAATCCACTTCCTGCTTTTAGAAGACCTTGCATAGTTAATCTGGGCAGTGTGTGGCCTTGCTCATCCCTCCTTCCTCTGTGACTGTTCTCAAATTATAGCCAAATTCAGCACAGTCCCTTCTGAATTTGTCTCCAGACGATGAGTGGAGTATGTGTGACTGAAAGACTTTTGCTGTATGCAAGACTCCTGCCACAGACATCCACGTCTGGAGTTCCTGTAGAGTTGTGACATTTTCCTGAGTGCAAAACCCGTCTTCTCTCAGAAAAGCATTAAGATACAGTACTGCCATCTTAATTTCCATCCCTGTAAGCAAAATTGATGCCCCTTGATTGAACCACATGCATTGCAGATTCCCAGGTTTGGGAAAGCAAGGAGCTTGTGTCTTTTGGACAGTAACAAAGAAAACAAGAGAATTGCCAGAAAAAAAACCTGCTTTTTAAAGATACCACCACGGTCATGATGCAATTCCTAATACTTAAATTATGATCATTCCTCACACCAAGTAATATTATGCTCAAAAGACGTTGACAAAACAGCATGACATCTCATGGACAGCAATACTACTGGGGTAAATTCTCATGGCTTTAAAATCAGGACTTTATTGCCCTAGTGCCAAGAGAATGATAGCAATTTGAGTAATCTCAGAATTTGTCCCAGTTGGAAGAGTAACACAGTGTTCCTAGATTAACTCCACATAGTTGTCAACTCTAGTAACTGTCCGTGCAGATTTCAGTCACTGGTTGCACAGATTGAACTGACCTCTGTGTTTTGCTTTCCTCCAGTTGCAAGTTATTTCCTAAGTTTCAGGATCTGGAAGATAGAAAAGTTTTGCTTCATAATATCTATCAGTGTATTTTCTGGAGTTTTATCAGCTAAAGGAAAGCTAATTCTAATCATATTTTTTAAAATATATTGCAATATTTTGAATAAGTTATGATTTAATAAAGTGATACCCTCTTTAAAACAATACTCATTAATAGAAGTATGAAGTTCAGTTCTTCTCTTTAGATATGCAACTCCTTTTAATCAATAACAGTGGATATGTTATTTATTCAGTAGGAGATTGGTATCAATCTTGTCCTAATCAAAATACTGGATTTGAGATCTTTTTAGTATAAGAAACATTTAAACTGTTTCTGTTGTCGCTTGAAATAGGAGATAAGTCCCAGAGATTCACATTTGTATAGAAACATTGTCTCAGTCTATTAGACACCCTGAAATATCCTACAAGTGAGTCAGCTGAGGAAAGAACAGTACATTTCTTTGTGATGTTGGACCATGATACAGATGCTAGAGATCAGAGAATATCAGTCAAAGGAGTAAACGTGCTAAAGCAATACCCTGGTTGCAGCATCACCTCTTCTTTTGAGGTGCTTGAAACAAAGATGTGGAAAGTAAATCGCGTTTACATACACATTTGTAGTGGACAGAGCTAACATCTCAGAATATTTTCATTTGATTCACACACGTATAATACATTTCATTAGTGTTTAGAAAAAGTAATGTTACCATCATCTGATTTTTTAAGGAAAAGGCTAAATACATAAACAAGGTCATGCACTGCTGGATGAGAAGAATATGCCTGAATTATGTAGACCAAAGAGGAAAAAAGAACTTCTGTTAGTGGGTATGGAGGGAGAGAGATCACGAGTCATTAACTATGGCTTTATGCTTCACTTCTTGTACAGTGGGTTTAATCCTATTAGCTGCTTTCCATTCATTCTGTTATTCCAATGGAATAGGATTCTAATTCTGCTCCAGGTTAGTAATGAATATTATGCAACCCAATAACTTTTGTATCTTTTGTTAGCATATACAAGGCACATCAGAGATGCCACTCTTTATTCTTAACATCTGAAGTAATCACCAAATTTCACAATCCAGGCAGTTATCACTCCTGTAGAAGCAGAGATATTTCTAAAGCTTTCTAGTGAATGAATAAACCAATGGCTTTTGCAGGTCACTGGATGGTCAAAACAGCAAAACAAATTAAAAGAATCCCTTCTCTTTTGCTATCACAGTAATTTTGCACTTGAGTATACAAGAATTTGCTAATATAAAAGCTATTGAGGAAGATATGGAGTGATTTCCTCCTAGTACTGCCTTGAAAAGTAGCAATAAATGTTGCGTTTCAAATTACAGCTTTCCTTGAAATATGACTTCATTTTAAAAAAAAGGCATCTTGAACATGAGATTTTTATCCCTTACTGACTTCCAATCAGAGGCAATCCACTTAGAAGTAAAAAGATAATTTTCTAATTGCCCATACACTAACTTCAGCCTGAAGATCAAGTGTCTACTTTTTGGTTTATGCCTCATCACTAATATTGATGCCTTTGCAGGCCAGATTTTTTTTTTTCCCTTGTGCCATCTAGTCTTCATACTTCTCCTCAGTTGCCCCTTTCTCTTATTATTATGATGTCTCTTCTGAATTGTTGCCCAGGTATTGTTTAGATGCGCCATTGGAATAATTTGGCAAGTCTGTTGGTACTCCATTCATTTATGCTTTTGTACAAAGAATAAATTGTACCTTAAACTAGATATGTGAAATGAGGGAAAAAAACTCAACCACCTTTTTTTATATTTTTTTCTGAACTTGAACACGGTCATGGAGAACCTGGTAAATGCTGCAGTCTCCATAAGCAGTCTGCTGAGCATGAGCTCTAGGAATGGCCAACACAGCTGAAGCAGAGCAAAAGGTTGCAGCAGCAATTTTTTGCTGCTAGAAACTGGACAGAATATCAGTTCTTTCCTTGGGATCTCTTGGGATGACAGACTAAGTACGGAGAGTGTCTGCAGAGAGTCCTAGCCTGCTATATTCAAGCAAAACAAATACATATAGATAGGGTCACTGTGCATATCCAAATTATCCTCTCAGGGCTGTGATAGCCATGCTATTGGCAGGGCTAAAAATTCAATACAGTCCAAACAGAATGTATGTGATTTCTTTCAAGCCCACTCTGAGAAGAGGCAGGGCACATGTTTCCATATATTCTCTGTAAACCTTCTTTGAATCTCAGAAATCACATGGGTTGCCAATTGCATGGAGCGATCCAAGCTTTTGCATAAAGTTATACCCCTTCATTCATCCCAGTAAGTAATACCATAATTCTAGTTTTTCTTATTCTGCTATTTGAGAAAGTAGGACCAATTTTTCCAATGTCCCACATGACAAGTGCAGCCTCGTCTGATCACAGGAAAAACTGTGTATTTTTACCAGCTTTTCCCTTCTATTTTCCAGTTTAGTGAAAGAGACTTTACTCTTCCATCATGATCTTCATCGGTTCCCTAACATTTCTTCATCCAATTAGTGTTGTCACCTTTGTTGCTTCCCTTCTGTCTTTCTGATAATGCATGGATAATGCATGAGATGGCTGCTGACTTTGGAATGAAAATGTCTATTTTGAACTTCACTATGCAGAAATGTCTAAAATTGGGCACTAACTTAACACATGCAGTTCCAAAGTCTTCGGTATTGCACAGCGTACTAGCTATTAAAGAAGTAGACTTTTTTCTTCAAGGTTTCATTTAGGAGCTGACTTTCCCACTGATGGAACAGTAAACCCAAATTTGTCTTTCAGATACTCTTCAGTTAGAGTAGTGATTCCTGAGTACAAGCAACTGGATTCTCTTACTTATTCTCTACATAAATGCACTAAGAAAGTGAACTATTAGAAGGGCAAGAATCTCAAGATGGAAGTGGAAACACTAAGCGAGAGAAGATGGAAGACTTTCTTTTTTTCACTGAAAAATAAAAAAAAAATGTGAATCACAGCCAACTGAAACTCAGGCAAAGGACAAGGGATGTAGTTTGGATCTTAACAGTCCTTGCATAGAAACTAACCATAAAGGCTCTAGGAGTATCAGTTGCTGCAAAATCAGGTGACAATGCAGAGTTGAAAGGATGACTTGCAGCAGCTCCTGAAAACTCTTATGCCCAGACTTAAGCAGAAAGGCAGACATTAGCACAGGAAGTTTCTTTGCCAGCGCAACAGATTTTGCACTTTCTATAGGTTTAACGTCATGCCTACATGAGTTAAAGCCTTCAGACTGAACCTAGCTTTTGGCTTGTTTGTTTCTTTTTAAGCAATAGTCAAGTAGGAGCTGGAAATATATGCATCGTTTTCCAGAATATTAAAACAGGCAACAAATTATTAGCATTTATGTAAATAAGAAATAACCTAGGTCATTATCATACTCTTACAGGGGTTAAAAACTAAAATTATCAGCATGAACCACATATATCTCTCAGAAAATGGATCAGGGATTAAATACTGCATGTGTTGTAAGCGCGCCATAGCTTCATCTTCCACTTTAGCATAGTGGATTTGGCAAAATGAGCAATTAAACTGGTAAACAGAGAATCTCTTCCAGATAGAGGGATGTACCCAGAAAGAGAAGACCTGTTGGATAACCAGTCCCCAGACCTGAGCTACATGAAAACTTAGGTATATCAGACATTTGTAACAGTGGCCCAGTAGTGATGGATTCCCCAGGAGGAATAATTCTGCGAATAGAGAAAGTTCCTCCCCAGTCTCAGGAATTTGAGGGCTCATTTTTGCCTTAAAGGATAAGGGTTTACGTTCCATAATTTTTTAAAATAAAATGCCACATCACTTTAGAATTTTTCTCTATGTTAAATGTGCAGAAGAGAGTTCCAGGGGTCCTCTAGAAGATTAAAGTGGAGTTTGGTGTGTTCATTCTTTTTGGGGGGCTAGGGAGATGTACTTTCAGCAGAATTTTGGCTCTTCCCATAGCCCGTAAACACATATTTGTGATGTATATTAAAAGAGGTTTGGTTCACTGCTTACTAATAATTTGGCTTAGTGACTTGTTCATTTTACATCTAAAAAATGTAAAATTGTTTTTTTTCTGAACTCCTCCAGTTTTGCTTGTCTCTAAATTAAATTAATAGTAAGATTTTCACCAATGGAGCAACTGACATTTTAGTCACTAGAATTTCAGATGATTCAAGCACACTTTTGGTCTATAAAATAATGATATTCTAATTCCACCTCACATTCAACTTTTTTCTGTTTCTTGGACATCTGTTATGCATTGAGCAGCTGTTTCTATTGGGATGGACACAATGACTTCTCTATATTTTCCATTAATCCAATGAATTAAAAATCAAGGAATACATATTAGTATCCAGATTTCTGAAGTACGTTATTCTGCATTTTGTCAAAGTGCGTGGCAGCGTATCAGTTGCCTACTTGAACATCGGCTCTGGAATTTCTTAGCTGTCTTCTCAGATCTATCCTACTTATATTTTTATGTACTTCCTATTTTGACATTTCATTTTCAGTCATATTCTTATATTGTAATTAGGGTATATTCAGCATCAGTCTTTATATGAATACCAAGGTGGTGCAATATTAGACTTCTAATATGACTTTCCATTCATTCCTATTGCTTGTTATTGGAATCTCATCTGCCTTCTTATCCTCTCACAATCAATCTTTGTCTAGAGAGATTTTTAAGATCTGACAATAATGACATAGTACAGAGAGCAAGGTTTTTTGGTAACAACTGGTTGTTTAATTGGTAGTTGAGTGGAAAGCACCTTCACTTCTTAGGTACTGCAAAGTTTGTCTATGAAATCAGAAAGAAGTCTATCTATCTGCACAGCACCACGAAACAGAGTACAAGGAGCATGAGACTTTTGCAGCCTCTTCTAATGCATCCTGTAATGACAATACAGACAAAGGATTATGAATGAGATAGATAAATGTTATGTAAGTCTACTGTTCTTGTGCTCCAAGTCTCTTTCTCAGCATTTCTACTCTCTCTGTACCCCAGAAATATTTTCTGTAATATTGTAATATTTTTAGCATTCTCATGAATATATTTTTAAGTAAACCCCAGGTATTTTGTAAGTATTTGCGAACTGTAGACAAACATTCAGCTCATCCCAGTATCTGTGGATTCAGCTGGCAGAATGAGCTAAGTATAACAATACTGTGGCAAATTAGTCACTTAAAGAATGCGACGTATATGCTTCAGAGGTACATCAGTAGAATACTGCATATGCCTGTCCTGTCAACAAAAGGGCAGGTATTTCCATCACATGGAAATTGGTTGGCACAACTATTTCTCTGCAAGAATCTGGAAAAGGGACAACACAACTGATTTTGTCAAGGACGAAAGGAGAGTAAAGGTCAACACAGAAGTAAACAATAATATATTTAGGCATATACTTAAAAAGATTCAAATGGTCCTAATCCCAAGCAAAGGACAGTTTAGAGTGGTAAATGTAATAACCCTGAAAAATAAATATAAGAACTCATTCAGGCTTTTTACTAAAACTGCAAAGGGTTGACTTACCATAAGCTATACAAAATGTTATTAAAACATCAGCCTTTATGAATAATTACTTCTTGTGGTTTCTGAGATACTTCTTTCTCTCCCAGTACTCTGAGTAGCTATATACAACTTAAAGAATTGATACCTGTAAGAAAGTTCCAGTGCCAGACTGACAAAGAAAGTGAAAAATAAAAAAAAATAAGTCGTATCTTCCTACAGTAATGAGAAATCCTGTTCACCTCAGAGGGTCTAATCATAGGTGTATGGGTTATAAGATCGATCCCTGAAATTATACTGTGCTAAATAGAAAAGCACAGAAGACAGATTAATAAAGGGGCTACATCAAGTCACTTCAGTGGTGTTCTCTGGAGTGTAGTCTGTGTACCAATAAAAAGCTCCGTGATTTTTATTAATTTGATTAAAGTAGCACACCATCTCCAAATATTTATAGAGATCAAGCAGACTCACTTCAGGATGAGCCCTTCATACATACCAGAGGTACCATTTCCCGAAATGTAAACAATTGGCATCTGCTGAGCCATAATCCCTAAATCAGAAACACAAATGTTTGGATTAACAAAAAATGGAAAGGCTCGTTCTTTGTTGTTGATCTCCCAATACATATTTTTTCACTTTCAGTGTTACGTGCGTGACTAGCATTCTTTATCCAGGAGTGGAAATGCAGTGGCTTTTTGCCATAGTGACCACAAAGGACAGCGGTTATCAAATTCAAACCAATCCAAACCTCACTGAAGCTCACAGACTTCAGGAGATTTGAAATCAAGCCTCCAATTCAATGCTACACATATGAAGCGGTATGAAGGAACTGAGATTTTATATTCTTAAGAATCAGAGAAATAAAAGGATATTTATTTCATCCCTTTAAAAGAGTAGATGAACTTGATAGAGGAAAAAGTTGAGGAAATATAAAACGTATCTGTACTGTCAATGAAATCTATTTGATTCTTATATACATGAAGTTTTAGCATTCCTCTGCATCAGAGACTAACTCTCAACTGTTTTAGCACAGACCTGGAACTGCTGTGTGTCATATTTGCAGTGCACATATATGGAGTACCTAATGCAGATATACAGAGTCATCGATTGTAAAACTAAAGCTATAGGAATGAGCAAACTACTTAAACTCTAATGCTAAGGGAATGAAGTTTGGAATTCTTTTTCCAGAGCAGTGTATTTTTGGACAGGGTTTTTTTCTTGAAGCGGTGAAATACACAGCTAGTGGAGGGCACTGAGAAGCTGGAGAAGGGTGAGAAAAATATTGTCTGAGTGGCAGGTGTTGGTGCTCAGGACCTGGGGCACAAGCAGCGATCTCAGAAGTCCTTCCAAAAGAAGAGCTGTTGGAGCTCTATGTCCTCCATATCCTCCAGCTCCATATCAGGAGGACAAGGAACCAAGTGCTCCAGGTCAAATTGCCCGGTGACGGAGTTTCCTGCAGCCTCTGGTCCTAAAAGTAATGGATTGGTAACTGCAAATTGGAGCCAGCAGTGACTTTTCTGAACCAGCAAATCTTTGGAGCCTGAGGTGGTCACCAGGCGTTGCTTTTGGCAAGATGACAGGGAAGCAGTCACATTTCCACTGGGTTCTGCCTAGCTTTACACACGTGCATCACAGGTACTCAGCGTTCACTCAGTTGGGGTTTTTTAATTCTTTTTATTCTTTTATATCTATTTGGCTGGGAAGTAACTCTAAGTAAGTTTCAGGGAAGACTGAGATTGTCCACAAACAAAAAAGTTCGATGCTTTGAAAATGCTACAAAACAATAAAAATTAAAATCAGTAAAATATCCCCAAGTGCAATTTTAATTGTTTTAATAAGTCCTTTTCATGCTCTATTTTCATGTTCTATTAATTTTTGGACACATTAGATTGCATTATACCCTGTGAGAAGAAAGGAGGTTTTTCAAATTGGTTGTTAGGTTAGGTACTGAACTTTGGGTCTCTGTATTAGAATTTCCATACGACTTCAAAATTATCAAAATAATTACTTTTTGTTCACGCAAATACGCAGGTTTTGCTTTCATTCCTACCCTGTCAGAAGAAATTCAAAATTCTAGGCAGTATAAGAAACGCGCCCTGAATCCTAGCGTCAATATCCACTAATTTCCCTTTTCGAAATAGAGTGTAGTTTTACCAGACATCACTTTAACCCCGGGGTAAAGGAAAGTAGCTCTTGCCATGTTAAATAATAAGCTGTGTAAATTTCAGCTGTTGGGGATCTGTTCAGTGCCTCCAATAGGAGAAAAAAAATATATTTTCAGTGGTTATGACTTTTAATGTTCATAATTTGAAATAGCCCATATACTGACATCATTCAGGGGAAATTTTGTTTTTCTGCACCCTTACTCTTACCAAAAAGGTCTTAGAAAACAATATAAAATCATATTATATTGTGGCAGCCGCCTTAGCCCTAGAATTGACATAGCGCAGTGCATTTGTATTTATAGTTTGCACAGTCGTACATTTGATCCTTGATTTTATTATTCTACTGTCATGTAGTTCATGTCTTTCCAGATTTTGTCACACTGAGTTACTTATTCACCTGGAGCAAGGGCAGAAAAATAAGAACCGAATCTTTTTAATCGTAGCCGTGAAATGAATGTTAGAGTTGAGAACGCTGCTCCGGCTGTGGGTGTCTGTGTGTGCACGTATCCATATGCCATCCACTGGGCCGTGACAGGCAAGCAGGACACAAACACGAGTGAAAAAAAAGAACCTTTGGTTTCTAATCTGAAAGATTCTCTGCCAGCAACTATACTGGCAAAGAGCATCCCAAACCTTGGGTTAGCCTCTTTTGTAGAATGATATTTGTACTTCTTGCACAGAGAAGAGAATTCTTCATAATTTCTCAAAATGCAAAATGTAGGTAATCACAGCCACCATTAGTAAGATCTGTTCAGGGTTTTTCACCTTTTTTTTATTGCTTGTATTTTTACTTGTGAATATTGAAGCCACATTTTTTGGTGAAAAACCTATGAAAAATATTCTAAGACTGACAAATGCACCTGGGAATTTTTAATCATTTGTATTTTAATTACCCACGTTTACTTCATCATTGTTGTGCAGTTCGACAGCCTGTATTTGTAAGGTATACCCGCGTGCCGCTTTGATGAGTACTACAAGGTTAAGAAATCCCCTGAAGGAAGTAAAAGACTTGTCTTTTTCCAAAATGGGTCAGTGATTATGGGCTGCTTCATTGCCTATGAGAAATAAAGGAAATTTGCATGAAATAAAAATAAATACAAGTATCTCATGGCTTGACAAGCAAGCATAAAGTGGTATTTGGAGAACTGAGTCTGTAAAAACTTGCTTGACATCTAATGTCAAACAAAAATTTATTGTGGAAAAATCTTCTGCTGCCAGAAAATCTGTCTAGCTACCAGGGAAACTGAGTCCTATAGGATACATATATAGCTCATGTCTTAAGAGAAGAGGCTGAGACACTTAATTATTTGAGAAAATTACGTGAATTTTCTTAAAAATAAGTATAAAAAAGAGGAAAATATAGCAGAAGGAAAAAAAAAAGGGAAGAAGAAGTTGAAAAGAAGAAAAACCTTAACCTTACAATCCATTGATAAAATTAAATTAGTTTTCTTGGGTTTGGCTTGCTGATGAAATATTTGGAAGCACACAAAAATATTCCATAAACACAGTGAGATCTCCTGTCATGTAAAATCCTTGTCCTTTCTTCAAGGATCTGGCAAGAAAACCAAGTTTTCTACCTAAATTGTATTTTTCTAACTAAAAGCCAAAATGCCCTGAAAAATTAAGCTGTCACTAGTTAACGCTGTCAAAATATCGTATCATCTCAACTGTTCATGCTCGTTTAATGAGACTTCCCTCTTTCTTCCCTCTCGTTTTAAATGGTATTTGTGCATTTGTTATTCTCCAGGCACTTTTTTCACAGTCCCTTGAAAACAAAACATAAAATCAATGATGCTGAAGTTTATGCAGGCTTAATATTAGGCAAAAAATGAAAGTTCCTACTCCTGCTGTAGATAGGATGCATCTGTGTAGTTCTCCATGTAGCACTTTAAAGTATGGTAAGTGACAGTAATCTCATTCTGAGAAGAGAAAGAGCCATATGGCTCCATTTTATGGGCGGCTGGTTTTATAATAGCTCAGAACAAAACATTCATGATGCTTAAACAGATTCAGATTACTCATGTAGATGGGCAAAGTAGTGTGCACAGTGCCGTGGAGTTCCAGTCTTTTCCTTGTACTGCCCTGTTAGGAAAGCATGCCGAGGATTGTGGTTTATCAAGAAAGAGAAGGAATGTTTCCTCCAAGAAAACCATAGATTCAGCAGGAGGTTCTCAGGGTTTGCGTGGTTACTTGATGTCAGACTATGGCAATTAGTTCGTACTTGTAGTCTTTAGTGCCTCCCATAAGAATGCCTTTGAAGGCATCCCCAGGCAGAACAGGACAGTCTACGGTGATACACCATACTGCTATTTCAAATATGTAGACATTAGAAAAGATGCTAATTTCACATTTTGATCACTATATGTGTGTGTGCCTATGCCTGGCTACCCACATCTGCATCCATACGAGTACTAGATCTCTGAAAGGATCTTAAATGACTTGCTTTGGCTTTGCTCCTTCCTTTTGATACTGAGCTGTCTATATGAATTGAAAGTGAGAAAGTAGTTCATACAGTATTGAGTTTCATTGTAAACCCTTTCTGATTGATGACTTGCCTTCTCCTGGGACGCAGCATTATAGTGCAAACCAATTGGTATAACCTGCAACTGAAACTACTTCTTGGAGTTCTGCTTTTTTTCTAGCGACATGTGATTTTCATTAATACTAATGTTCATACTCAGGAAAAAATGTATCTAAGGAAGTATGCTACGTAGAGAGCTTTAAGCTATTGCTCTTCTTGATGATAGTAATCCGTTTTCCTACAGAGAATCATGTGAATTGTTACCTGCCATTGCATCCCCATGTTCATCTCTCAATACTTGTGGGTGGCATACAAACCACTTAAAAGACATTCACTGGACAGACTAGGCGGTTTCCTCTGTACATCATTATATTTTTCTTGTTGTATCATTTGGGTTTAGAAGTGCTAATACAAAGATTCTTACCTACTGCTTTTAAAATGCTTACCGATCTACAGAGACAGGAAAAGTAAACAACAGTTAACAAATTGCTCTGATAGATAGCGCAGTCCCTCCGGGGGCGCTCGTAACATCGACACCAGCACTGAGTTATTCTCTCCCAGGAGCATCATTAACAGTCATTTTGTCACCAATGAGTGTGCATGTAATTCTGTAACATCAGTCCCAATGCTGGGCAGTTCTCCTGGTCAGAGGCTAGGTATAGGTAAAACCACTTCACTGTTGAAAAGAAAGTGGAAACCAGTCTAAAATACTAAACTTCCAGTTTAAAATCCCATTAATATAGGCATTTACAGACAACAGAACCAAACTGTGAACACGAGTGACCAGTGTACTGACTTTTTTTAATTGTGTACAAACGGACTGCTTGTGTCATTTATTGTATTGATTAAAAGTTTATTTTGGGTTTAGTCTGTTTTAATCCTGAGTTAGCCAGAAAAATAGTAATTTTGAGAAGGACAAAGTGTCATTATAGATAATAAGTTGGATATGAACTATGAGTGGGATACAAATATAATCCTTGTAAGAGTAAATAGGTAAATAGCATCCAGAAATTGTCACAAAGGTTCACAATATTTGTGAAACTTTTACCAGAAAGCCATTTGCCATTATGCTTTGTTGAAAAGGATGTTGAAGATAAAAAAGATTTACAGAAAAGTTCTGAAATGAACAAAATTTACGGAAAATGTATCAATAGTGAAACACAAAAGACATTTTATCTATTAAATTCAGACCAGAGAATAAGAAGTAGCTTGACTAAAGCCTTCAGGTACCTAAAGGCAAAACCGATTTCTGACAATTTAGAGCTCTCTAATTTAGGAAGAAGAAATGTATAATTAGCTGGAACCAAGAATTCCATTCTGTTGCCCCTCCACCATATTAACAATGGGAGCTTTTAACCATTGGAGCAATCTGTATGCTTCTGAAAGATATGCTACATCTCATGCAGAAGCTACAGAAGCTGACAGAAAATTTTGGGACCACACAGAGGTTAGACTAGACAATACTGTACAATTTCTTCTGCCCTTAATATCTATTTCCCAATTTAAGAGTCTGTAAATCAACAAGGATGAGTAAGGTTAACAGAATCTGGCCCTCCGTCATATATATTTTATCATTTAATTACATTTCCATTTGAGGATTATAATTCAGTTCTTTTACAACTTCGTCTCTGAAACTTTTCTACAGATCCCAGAAATAGAGTCTTTCTTATTCTAACAATTAAACTTTGAACCAAATAGAAGCTCTTCAGCTTGAGACTCCGAATTGTTATGAGGAAAATTAAAATAAATAACATTTTCTCTTTTTCATTACGAGTGAGCAGAGCAACGACATAGCATGAAAAGTGTTAATGTCTGTTATAGCCCTTGAGCTATACAATGTGTGGTTCTGTTTTGATCATGCTTGATATGCTATGTCTTGACTAGGTCTTATTCCATTCTGTTTCTACAGGTTAGCAAGACTTTAATCAAGAAAAAAAAATCTAATGAACAGCAATTTGAAACACAGCATTTGGAAAGGTCAAAATGGTACATTACATCCTTATTATCCAAAAGAACAGATGAGTTTAATATCCTGGCAGCATTTTCCTGTGAAGAAGATATTAAACAAGAACTGAAAATGGCACAAGGTTCCCTCTTCCTTTCTTCCGACAGAGATTATAACAAGATGATGAAACTGTACAGAATAAATCTCTCTCTGATTTAGTGTTCAGGCTGTGGATCCTGCCTAGATTTCAAAAACCCAAGCTAACCAAAGAGCCAGCGCACATACTATTTGTTTCAGGTCCTTTATAACACATTTTCCTGCTTATATGACTCAGTTTCCAGTAATATTTTCTACTCTTAAAGATGGGAAGCAATGGTAACAGAAGGTACACAGTGCAATGAGTTTTGGCAAATGCTAACTGTGTTGAACTGCAGCAAACTGTGTTGAACTGCCACAAATAATGCACTGCATCAGCACTGCTTAAAAAGCTTTGGCTTCTGTTTTAATAGACGTAAGAACAGAGATAATGTATTCCAACATACAATGCATTTCATGTGTCCTCCTTTGGAGAGCACAAGAAGGTATGAAACTGTTTGAAGGCAAAGGAATTTGTAGTATATCCTGTAGGTTCTTAACAACTTGATTAATATAAGGAACTGTCACAATTTTCTTCCCCAAGTCATTCTCTGCGTGAAGACTCTTCCTTTTACTTTAGAGGTCTAAGGAGAGAAAAAAAACCTTCTGGAACTTTATGTTGTATTTTAACATTAAAATACACCATCAGGGTCCTCATGTTTAATCTTATTATGGCAAGTGAACAAATGCTATGCTTAAAAATAAAAAAGAAGAGTATATGGTGTGCACCTTTATTAGTTACTTGTATTCAGTCCACATGAGATATGAGAAGTCTACTATTACATAAGAATGTAGCAAGTTATATAGTAAAGGTGTTCATAATTGTTAAAGAAAACACTTTATATTATTCCAAAAGATATCTGTGTAGAAGTATTGCTGGCTGAAGTAGACATACACAGATTTGCACACTCTCATAAGTAGAAATCTATCTAACCTCTTTTTTCCACACGATCTAGGGAATACATTTGAAAAAAAAATTCTCCATGGTACATTACATGCAGCATCTTGCTGAGAAAAGCCATTCTGCTTTGGTCAAGAGAGACAAAATGAACATATCCAAAATAAGTTTTCAATGTCTCGAGTGAATGTGGAGAGAGATATATGTATGTATATATACTCGTTTTTCTCTTTTCTGTAGGTGATTTTACTTTCCACTGGAGATTGTAAATGTATTTTTCATGCTTTGTTTTGCAGCTATAAACTAGGATAGCTTTTTCAATGCATTGGCAATGTGCAACCTATTTTGAAACTTCAAAGGTTTTGCAAAACTACAGGCAAAATTCCCTAATGAGTGTTCATTTCATAAATGTCTATGGAAATCAACGTTTTCCACGTGTCTAGAAAAAATCGACTAGGTACAAGTTTCTATCAAGTTCCATGTGATTTAGCTAGTAGTTCTTGAAACTTAAATGACTACAAATAGCTCTTTTCTGCTTCCCAACCAGATATATCAGCCATATAGCAGCCTACAGAAAATAATGACACTACTTTTTCAATTCCGAATTATTATTCACAATGGAAATCCATTAATTTTTGTAATTCGAATTACTGAGAACTCTGACCATATATACTTTTGCTATGAAAAAATAAAATATTTGCTGTTTTGTCAATTTTTTAAAAGATAATGGTTAGGGAACCACTGAGTAGAGAATCCAGGGTATTGAGGGGGAGACTTAATATGTAGTTACACAAACAACTCCAGGATTTCTTAGAGAATGAGTTCAATATATCAAGTGAAGACAATGGGTTTTGTTACACTCTTTTCAGTTCACTCATGATTATGCAAAATGCTGTTACTGTGTCACACGCTATTTAACATGGGGAACACCCTGAACACATTATGCAGCCTTATTTAGTTATTTCATGAAATGGATTTTTTCCACCAGATGATCACAGTCATTCTTTTTTGAAAAATTACCAAAGTAATCAAGCACATCTTATGCACCAATACGCCAGCTTGAAGTTAACCTTTAAGAGGGACTTAGTTTCATCACTTGTCTTCAATAAATCATGTGGTGGTTGGGTATTTCCATGAAGTCTTTCTTTAATGAGGAAAGCGAAGAGTAATAGTTGAATGTAAAATGCTGGACATGTGAACCCATGAGAGTCGCATCTCAAAGAAAAGGATCATGTAATCAGTCGTCTATGAAGTATATTCATTAAATTAACAGCAGATAAAAAACGGTGTGGTTGACAGGAAAGGTGTCATACTGAAGCAAGACCACAAAAGGGAGACATCAAAACACAGCAGAACACATGCAGCACGTACATTCCCACGCATATGATTTTGCACCAGGAGGTGCTGGTTTGTTGTAATCCCAGCAAGAAGGGCAATCATGGTCTGTGAAGTACTGCTTAAAATACCATTTATTGCAACTAACACTATAAAGAAGAAGAGGTAAGCACGGATAATCTTACGTGTCTTCAGGTGCTGGGAACCTCGAGTTGTGTACCGCTGAATGTGCCTCCAAGCAGAGTGCAGCATCCTGGGACGATCCTGTCCATGTAAAGGTTACCCAATATTTCAGTCTTCCGAGATCTTGTAGGCTTTTCCTCAAAGAAAATGACTCCATTTATCATTTTCACTGTCAAATAAAAAAGACGTGCGCGTTGGAATTTGTTGCTGCTGTTTTAGACACAGGCAAGGACCCGCAGGTGGTACAATCGCAGAGACCAAGTGGCAGCTGCCCGCAGGCTGCTTCATTACAGTTAGTCAGCTAAGTTTATCCTGCGGCCAGAGGACGTGCACAGCACAACACAGACCTGAAGGTCATGTAGTGTGCACAGCACAGTGCAGCCCTGCGCCTGTTCAGGGTAACTGCTGTGTGGGTCACTAATTCCTCCATGTACAATAGTCTTCTGGTCAGGACCTCTGCACATGTATACATACATACCTATTTTGCACCAGCATATAAAAAGCTCCTTTTGTGCTCCTAAGTGAACTGATGCATTGTATTCAAACCTACATGCATTAAATGTCTGTGCATGTCTATTCAAACGCTCCTTTGTACAGGTCTCTGTGTCCATCAAGCGGAAATTGTGGAAGAAGTCAGATAGGTTTAGAATTATGCAATTTATACCTCCAAATGCTGCTAAAAGGCCATGTAAGTATATTTTTGCAAGTGTGCTTTTTGTGCCTGCAGCTCAAAATCCGGTTATACTTGCATTTGAATTTGTTTTGTTTTGTCACACAATGTTACTTGATACTATATGAATAAATAATCCGTGAGCTAGGAAACACACTAAAATCAAAGGAACAAAGTCAGTTGCATTATTAAAGGGAGATTAAAATAATTTGACATGAAAGGCATTTTAGAGACAATACAGCCTGTCTGATTTACTGGTGTGCACAGCATCTAACACATCATTCAGCCCTGCGACCACCTGACAGCTGCTTAGCATCTAATGGGTAATGCGGTGGTGTCACAGTCCAGTTCATAGGGGACAGGTGTCGTCATCACAAAAATCACCATCACAACTCGCACTGATTGATTGGCGCCTTCATTGACAGTCTCAGCAGAGAAGCCAGTGATTGACTCTGCACGGAGCCTGCCTTGTAAGCTCTGCTGGCACAGGACGCTGAGCTCCACTCTTCAGTCACTGAAACTGTGCTTAGTTTTGCACGTGTTTCAGAGGAACGCCTATAAATTCTGTGAGCATGTGCATTGCTGTGGCATACCTCTGGAAGTAATGTCTCTCTACAGAGGGTTAGACACATTTCGGGGACACCGAAGCTTGCCCACTGACTCTCGCCAATGGAAGAGCCTGTGGACTTAGGCTTGGGGCAGAAGAAAACCAAAGGGGATGAAACCAAAGGCTGTTGTTGATGTAAAGGAGGAGCCACACAGGAGTCACATGGGGCTCCAGTCTCATCCAAGCTCTTCTAAATTCTAGTTTATTTTAGAAGCAACTGTGATTCTGTAAGACTTCTAGTAGCCACTTTACTCCTCCATACCTCATTTTCTTCTTTTGTATGAAGGTCATAATATTTGTCTCACTCTCAGACATAATATGAGGCTTTGATAACTAACCAATGGCTTAACATATTTAAACACCTCTGATGGAAGTCAGTAGACAGATTAAAAGTCAGGCTTCGAATTTATAGGAACTTTGGTTTCTTAATAATCCTATTAAATGAGTTGTAGGCAATGACTATTGAATATATCCATTTTGCATTTACCCTTCTTTCCATTCACTCTGCTGAATATTAAGTACAATTTCTGCTTCCACTCAGCCTGCCTTGTCCAAATCAGTGTTTAAAACTAATTTTTCTTTGGTGTACAGAAACCTATACTGTTTGTGCATTAATTTTTTTTTTTTTTTAGATCTAGACAAATGTAATATAGGTCAATAATGTGAATGTAGGACTGGAGAATGTTTTTTATGGTAATAACAAGAAGTAAAAAATAGGTAATAAGATATATTGCAATTAGCAGCAGTAATTGAATTATAGAGAAGTTAGTAGAGCTCATTAGTATCTTTTCCCAAAGTGAAGAAAGAAAGGCAGGAAGGCAGGCAGGAAGGAAAGACAAAAAGCAAAGTAAGGAAAGAAAAAGAAAAAATAGGAAAGTTGGGGAAAAGGAAAGAAAGAACAGTTCTAGTTTCATGTGTATGAAAAAAATGTTGAATTTGTTGCACATGACTTTGTCAGTATATAGATAAGAGTGAGAAAACCAAATTGGAAAGTTGACACACAAAGTCAGGTAAAATATAAGGGACTGAAAAAATATGTAAAAAGCTTGAGGTTTATCTGTTTTTATCATTGCACATGAGGCCTACCTTCATGACAAATTCTAAGGGTATAAGATAAAACGAGCACTTACAGAGGCTCAAAAGAGAGTCAGATTCTGATCTCTCCCCATTGATTTTGCACTGCTGTATTACATCTGATTTCAAGGAAATGTCTTCTCATTTACATGCATCTACATAAATTCAGGATCAAGCCACCAGCTTTTGCTTCTTCCAGTGCTAATAATGAGCAGTGGCTGCTGTAGTGTGTTCCTAAAGACACTCTGGAAAAAGAATATGTCATCGTTAGCCTAATGAGGGGAAAGAGGGAGAGAGATTGCTAAATGTTTTCTCTCTAGCCCAATTAAAGGAGAGAGAGCAAGACAAAGAGAGGGGGATGGCGCGCTAGAGGGAGAGCTGTGTACGTGACGGATTTCTTTCTGCCTTTAGCTACAAGAGTATTCTCATTAGGTAGAACTGAAAAAGACAGGAGGACATGGGAACACAAAGGATAAATCCTTTGACTGAAATCAGACTATGGCAGCGTGGACCATCAGTCTGAGCTGCACAATAACTTCCAAAAATAACTTGCTTGGGAAGAAAGGAATATGGTAATATGTACTCTATTGTCATTAGGCTTCTTAAGACAAATTATCCATGCAAATATGAAGGAGCAAGGCTTGTCTGCCTGCTGAGAGCCTCCTTGGCCATCCATGCTCACCTTTCAGGACTGCTCTAGAGGGAGAGAATTGCTTGTGTACAGAGGACTTTGCCAGTCTGAATCTTGCTGAGATCACTGACAAGTGCCAACTCACTGTTTATAAAACAAGCAGAGCTTGGTCCCATTAAGTTTTGTGCCAGCAACATCAGGTCTCTGGCCTGCCAGAAAGGGTGTCTACGTCTCAAAGCGCCTTCTAAGTCTCAGATTCATACTGTCCCGTGGGCTGGGCCTGGGCGCTGTCAGGAGGTGTAGCTCACCCGACCCAGACCTATGCCGGCTACTAAGCCAAAAATTGCACGTTACAGATGATTGCAAGCCAGCACTAGGAGCCACATGCCAGGCCAGTTTAGGTTTTTTCGTGACTCAAAAGTCTCTGGGGTTAAGTGTGCTGTTTAGGTCTCCAGGTGCTATGCAGGGAGTCGAGTATCCCAGTCCAAGCTAAAAACTGTGATTTGAACATTTGCATCTACATCACTGAAGCCGAGGAGACTACTTTCTTTCCAAATACAGAAAATAGCATTGCATCCAGTTGTATGGCAAGACCATGTACACACATTATCTTGTACATCAGAAGAATATTTGCTCCTTTAGGCTGCAGCAGACATACAAATGGGCTTGCTAGAAAGATTTCTTTGCACCCACAGCTCTGCTGCTGACTCCATGTGCAGCTCAAGGCACTTTTCTGCCATGCTGTAATCACATATTAAAGGTACACTCAGCCCATGGGCCTCAATCTGCATGCTGCTGACTGACTGCGTGTGACCCATGGTCCATGGGCAGGTCCATGGTGTCTGCAACAGGACAAACACAGGAGCAAGCAGGTAGTGGGTGAGAGTCAAATGAATATTCCTTGTGTCCAAACCCGAAAATTTAACAGGACTGCATGGCTACATGAAGATGTGAGGTTTTTTCCGTAGGTTATGGAGACCTGTGACCAAAGGTAACTAGGAAGGTGTGAGTTTCCTTGTCATCGTGTTGGCCACTGGCCCCTGATGGGGCTCCAGAATTATATCCCACACTGTTCTTGTTACCTGCACAATGGCCTGAGCCATGCAGAGAGCAGAAGAAATTACCTTGCATCCCTATTTATATGTATTGCCAAGACATTGAACCGAGCCATAAAACGCAGGCTTGATGTGCCTGGTACAATCCAGCCCCCAAATGTTGAATTCCTGTTACTTACTTTAAATCTCTCCGTATTTCCTTGCTTTCTGACTAAAATGTAACAGCTTTATGAGCTAAGCTACAGCTGCCCTTTTACCATTTCAAGTGCCAGAAGCTTTAGCTAGGGAAAATGATTTTGTAAAGATTTGCTGTGCTCTGCTAGTCTTGCATATTGCAGTTTCTCCCAGTAACTAAAAATAAGTTGAGAAAGTTCTCGAGAAAGACTTGCATTACCAGTCTCTTGCTGTAATTTTTAGTCTGTGACTCCAGAGTCCACATCCTGGGACACGTTTTGGCTTGTTCCGTCATCAATCCATGACTGGATTAGACTTTTTTTCCCCTGCAATGAGACCTGTTTTCTGCATTCATCACTTATCTGAGCACAGACAACAGAGGAGGAATATTGGGTCTAGCTTCCGGTTGTCCAGCAGGAGTCAGGGGATGATTTTCCAAGCCTTCCAGCGAGGAGCTTCAGACAGCAATGGCTCCATGAGCTCTCCTGTCAGCACGACAGAACGTGATGGAAAAAGCAGCCTGTGCTGCTTTTGGGGGGAGGGTAAGCCTGCCAGCAAGACTGGCAGTAGCCCAGACTCATGCAAACAAGCCCAACTCGACCTTGTTTGCCCACTGGCAAACAAACAGGAGGTGAGGGAAGGCTGCGATTAGGGTCCAGAACTTTTTCAATCTCCTTACAAAGATTATTCCACATTTCTTCCTGGGAATTCGTATATAAATATTGTAGCTAACAATGACAATGTCATAACATTTTCATTCAAAACTTTGAAAGTTTGAGTTACTTTCTCTCAGAGGGCTTTTGATATGTTAGATTCTTTTCTTCTATGGTTTGTTTCTTAAGACGTACTAAGCTCCCCAGTAAAAAGCTGCCCTACTCACATTTGTAAAACTCAAGTTTTCTCTAATTTTTAATTCAAAATTCTGACCCACTAAATTCTGACAGTCTAGCGGTGCACTCTGTGCTGGGTGCTAGCAAAATCATTAAATACATGACTCAGTACTTTCAACTTCTCTGTCCTGAACTGTGTATATGACAAGATCTGAAATAGGAACATTATCCCTGATGTTTGAGAACAAGCGACTAAATTCAGATTGATTTAGTGATAAAGCCTGCCAGTTTGGGAGATGTAAAGGCTACACAATGAAATGGTGTTGTATTTGCTTACAAATGCCATCTTCCAAAATGTCATACCTAAAAGAAATTAATCAGTTACTGTTTCTGTTGGGACTTTAGCACAACGGTAAAGTTTAATGGACAAATGTGAGTTCAGGTAACTCCAGCTCACATAGAAGGGACTGAAAACCCGTCACATAACTGGATCCATTTAAAGTCTACAAACAGCACGTCTTTGAGCCCCAGCCTTGAAATAAGGGCGTTACGTTATCCAGCAATGGTCTAAGGCGATGTAAGGAGGAAGAAGATGAGTAATGTTAGTATGATGCAGAAACTACTCAGACACTTTCTGGTCACTTTCCCCTTCCTGTCATATCTCAAGCACTGCAAAGTCTGCCTCACATTAAGGAGGTTGAAGTTATTAACTTCAACACACAGCAATTTAATTTTTATGTAAAAATACTGTAATAAATAGGAGAGTTGTCTGCAAAAGCTACAAGTAAAAATTCAATCTCAATCAGCAAGACCAACACCAAAGGCCAATCTAGTCTGAATTATCAGTCAGCGCTTCAGCAACATTCCAATTATTTTCATAATTTAGAATAACCCTAGCAGTATTTTGAAATTATTTTTAAAACCGTAGTGATTATTAATCAGGGTCCTATCGCAAGCCAGCGTCATGATCAGCAGAAGGGTGGTGACAGATACTATATCATTTTGATCTTACTGAATAAATTGCTTTTAAGCACAAAACTTCATGCAACTGTATCTCTTCATCGTTTGAATAACAAGCAGAGTATCTTGCGGTGCTTTGGAATGCTTTTACTACACGTCAGAAGAAGAAAAATGAAATTAAATTGCATCTAGCATCTCCCTCAAAAAGTGGATGGCTTTTTCATTCATATAGACCTAATCTTCATTAAATCTCAATTTCTTATCTGTTAGGATCTCCAGTAGCCCTGACAGTACCAGACCAGAGCTGGAACGAGTTGCTAACATGCCTTGTTTAGGGCTTACGTTTTCTCACAGGGAATAAAAATAATTGATTTTTTTCTTTAATTTAAGAAACTCCGTGGCTACAATTTTTATTTGTAACATTCATTCCCATTTTCACTACTTAAAAAGCAATACTGATACAATTTTCTTGGTAATATTACTTAAATACTTATGCTTCTAAGAAGAAAAACATTTATTTTTTGCTTTTGAGTAATTTTAGGACTCTAGCATTCATGTGCTTCATCAGACCTCTTCTTTTCCAGTGTAGCAAAGTTATGTCCTGAGCATCATCACTTGGGTATTATTAAAAATGAGATTTAATTTTGCCTCATCTTATTTCTTATTCCAAGCAAAGTAAATCACTAATGGTGGCATCAGTGGTTTCTCCACTACTTTGAAGTTCTGTTTTCCATGGATCAGCAAAATTTTATTACAAAGCTCAGTAAAATCTGGCCAAATTTTCTTTTATTATCTTAAAAAAGGAAGGTCAGTAAGGCTATTTTTTCAAGCAATTTGCCTTTTTTTTTTTTTTTGTGATCTTAAATATTAAGCAAAACAGTTCCTTTTTATGTATTAAAACTGGAAACTGTCAAGCACTGGTTTTACAAAATCCTATTTCTGATTAAAACATCTCATTTGGAGAAGCTAAAAATTCCAAAACCTGCAGATAATGAAGTGTTATCTGAGAATTTTATTTCTCTGAAACACAGTTCAGACAAACCTACTCCATGTAATTATCCACGCAAAGAGCTGCTGGATTCTGTTTTGGTTGAAAAATCAGGAAAATCTTTAAAGCTTTTTGTTGTATTAAAGCCACTTCACTGCCAACAGCAGACACTGAATAAAACCCTTCAAATGTCTCCTAGAGGATCCATAATTCTATTAGTTTCTGAAGAATGAGGAGGAGTGCTGTATGTAGGATTTCCTTAGCTATTACAGTACTAGCCTGTGTCGTCTTTGTTACCAGTCGAATAAAATTGAAGCAATCCAACTTGTTAACTTTATTTTATTTTGGCCACCACCCGTAGATAATAAGAGCAATGAAAGCTGCAAGTCCGAGTAAATGTTGAACCCGCTGCTGTGCTGAAGCATCACCCCTAGCTCTGGCGTTGAGAAGGAATTGACCAGGATTTCCCTGTGACTCTCAAAAAGACACTTCACTCAGCTGTCATCAAGCATCCCTTTTGCGAGGTAAAGATAGTTACTCTTTGTTTTGCCAGAAACAAGTGAACTAAGGGGAAGTTCCTTCCCTATCTTTCATCTTTTGGATACCCTTCTTGTGCATCTGCTACTGGCCACTGAACTTGGCGTGATCTGTCTTCTGGGCCAGTCTTACACCCTTTCTACGCAGCTGTAAACCTGGGCGTCTTCTCTCCGCACTGCTTTGTTCAGATACTCTTATCTATTTTATATAGACACAAATCCTAGAAATTTTCTTGCCAGATGGTTCCCTAGCATCTTTATTAATTACTAGTTGAGCCTGTACTTCAACTATCATGACAGGAAGTGTAAAGGTGTCAAAAAGAGTTTTAAAAATTCTCTCAAATATTACAGAGAGAAAAATCCCTTACAGATCAGTGGCAACGTCTTCTGTCAAAACAGAGACTTCAGGAAAATTCAATCTGAATAACAGCATATACATGCTTCAGGAATTTGCACTGAAACAGTCCAGCATTCTCATTGAAAAGGAAATAAGTTTATTGTGACATTCTCTGATTTTCCAATGATTTTCCACAAGACTTAACTCTTCCTAGTATGGAACAGCATGCAACTGAATGACAAGAAAATACAGTGTGCATAAGCAGGATGCTTAAACGGTAAAACAAAACCCAATCTGGGCAAAGTTAGCAACACAGCAAACAGATAGGGAGGGGATATTTAGGGCTGTGATGACCGATCTAACCATGTGTCTGGGCAGATAAGAGAACACATAGGACAGAATGAAGTTATTTACTGGCTGCAGCTCCCGTATGGTACCAAGATATAAATTTCCTCTTGTGCTCTGACATGTTCATTTGATGATATTTCATTCACTGAAAACAAGTAAATTAAGAAAAAACTGTCTTGCTTTGAAGCACCTGTCCTGGTTTTGCAGGGATAGCATCACAGGATCATTCTTCTATTCA
Organism: Steatornis caripensis; assembly: GCA_013398225.1. Lineage (NCBI taxonomy): Eukaryota > Metazoa > Chordata > Aves > Caprimulgiformes > Steatornithidae > Steatornis > Steatornis caripensis. The sequence continues at coordinate 115,226 of VZSC01000917.1, read as the reverse complement.
GAGAAGCTGCATTTTTGAGAATACTGCAGCACTCGATTTGGTGGAAACAAAGTTGATGATAAGACACTGTGTGTGGCTTGTGGCTGGCTGTGGTACGCAGGTTTCCACAATGTTTAAGGTCTTTAGCAGTTTCGAGTAAGCCAGGAGCTAAAGCTCGGAGGAGCGGAAGCCAGGACAGCCGGCCCAGGCTGGCCAGCAGCAGCATTCCATACCATCAATGCCACACTCACAATAAATTGGAAAGTTTGCTTGGGACGGCCCCCCTTCCTCGATGGCTGCTGTCTCTGGAGGGTCTCACCCGTCCTTCTGCCCCCGAGGCCTGCTCCCCCCTGTGCTGTGACCATCGCGCTGTCGCTGGAGCTGTGGTGCTCGCAGGGTTTGGCATCTGGCACTCACTGCTGGGAGCGTGCAGCTCGCCACCACTGCATGGGCTGAGCATAACTTTGTGTATTTTATATTAGTGCTGGCATTAATGTTAGTTTGTCGTTGTTATTTTACTAAATCTGTTTCGATTTCAACCCACGGGTCACTTCTCCTTTTCTCGATTCACCTTCTCAGGTGGGGAGGGGTCATTTGGGTGGTAGAACAGCTGGCTAAACGAAGACAACACCTGTGAGAAGCTTGGGATTTAAACTACAAAAAAGAGGGTTGTGCATGTTTTGTTTTTAATTAAAGTTCATTTGGTAAGTGTACAGTTATATTACAGCAAGTAAAAGGCACACTCTTTCTATAACTTTCTTCACAATTGTGTCAGACTCAATTTATATGACTATTCAAGAGCCATACAATATAATAAGCACAAACTGAGAAGAAAACATGCAAAGGAAAAGTGTAACATTTCGGAACAGGGTAGGTTTACAAAGTACCATACACTTGACCTTGAAATATTGCAACAGTTTCTTACATTCGTTACACAGCTGATTTCATCCTCCTTATATGTCTGGGTGATCTTTATATTCTGCCTTACCAAGTGAAATAGTTATGTGACAACTCTGAAATTCAGCCCTTCAAACAGACACTTTCCATCTAAATTTAAGGATGCACTTTGAAATTTTTACATGAAGTTTTACATTTTAAAAGTATCTGGAATTGCTACGCTTCTATTTTTTCCCCATATGAAAACACTGAAATTGATTTTAAAATGTATTGCATTTAGAATGAGAATTAACTTCACGAGGTCTTGTCTCAGTAGGTCGTCTAATACCCTCTAGAAAATAAACTGGAAATTACCAATGACACAGCCGAAGAGGGTGGAAGAAAAATCGTATTTAAAACGTTCAACTCATAATAATATTCAAGAACTAATGTATTAGAGTAGTCACAACCATAACAAGTTCATGTGCTATATCGAGGACTCTGAAAAGCAGTTTTAAATAAGCAGTTATAAACACCTAGTTTGTTCAAGGAATTCTGACAATGAAAGACTGCATGAATGATAAATACCTAAGCAGAAAGCAAATGATTTGCTTTATCCCCAAAACCAACACACAACCTTTCGGCATCAGAAACTCTATGAAATTGGAATATATGGGTACACACTTTTGAAATACCACCTTTTCATCTAGTTGAAGTAAACAAACATCCTGCACACTTCAACAGCAAATTGAAGAGTTTCCTTTTACCCCTGGGATGCAAAATGAGAGCGAAAATAAGCATGGTGTTCATGCTTTGTGGTTCAAAAATGAGCAATTCTCTTCCTTGCTTTCTCTGAAGAGCGTGCAGAAGCTTGCTCATGTGGTTTGTGGAATGAAATCCAGAACGCAGCTATAGTTAGCGTATTTCAGAAAGTGTAAAAATTCCACATGTTCTGCCTGATTTCTGCTGTTGGGAATAGCACATAAAATATAATGTGTCTCTTCTTTTGGGGAAGGGATAAATCTTGAGTAGAATAACAAACATTGTTATAACACTAGCAGTCAAGATGCAGTAGTATTTGAAACGCATGCTTTGAATAAATAATTGTGTGACTTTTATGCACAGGTGATGGACTGGAAATTTTGGAGAACAAGGCTGACAAACCAATCCGAATAAGCAAATGATACCAGATTTCCCGTCCAAACCTGGAAATGTCTGGCCCTTCTTGAGTGAAAATGTGGGCTATATTCTATTCCTATATAGTAGTTGAGCTTTCTGCTAATACGGCAAATCGTTGCGCTACTTTTGTGCTACCAACCGCCAACCAGACCTGAGGCTTCAGGTGGTAACAGCCCTGCCTGCGTAGGCATCTGTCTCTGAATCAGAAACCATAGGATCATTGCCATCTCCAGTCCCTCGTACTTTAACTGAATTACAGCACACTGTTTAGTTCAATGCAGGAAACTAATCTGGGAGAAAAAAAACTAGGTCCTGGATGGCTGTAGGATTCCACACCCACACATGAGAAGTTCTAACCTCCTTTCACTTCCAGGGAAATGCAGAAGAGGGTTTTTTCTGTTGGCACATTGTACTACATGTGTAATCTGAGGTAGCTTACGTTATTGATACTTTTGCTTCTCACAATAGGAAGGTATGTATCATTTTTCTCTTTATTGCTCCCTAAACAAATACAATAAGTAATTATTATGATCCTGCTTTTCATTGCTTTTCATTTTTCACCTCTCCTTTCTATCTGGATCCTTTAAAAAAAGAGCAAAAATTTTGGTTAAAATATATAAAATACAAAAATCTTGAATGACAGAGCACTTTTTCTGAAGGTTGTTTTGAAAAAATCATATTTCCAAGGGCGTATGTACAAAACCGGCGCAGTATCATTGAGTGTGCTTGTTAAACTACAGTAAAAGCATGCACTGTGCAGCAGTCCATCCCCGGTTCTTCCATCCACGCAGCTCCAGGGCTGCAGCATATGATCATCCGCGGCACACCACCTTGTTACCTCCAAAGCAAGCACACCAGTCAGTTGATCACTCCCCACAGTCCCTCCTCACTCTTCCTTAGCTCTGAGACAGCTGCTGTTTACCGCCTCTCTGTGCCAGTTAGCAGTTGTTATGTCTGCCCGTCACTAGCTCACTCTGCATGTCTAGAGTAGATCACCCACATTTGCAAGGACCTCCACCCATCCACTGCGCCAGTGGATGAACAGTTTGCAGAGGAGATGAAGGAGAAGAGAGAGGAGGGTCTACTTCCTTTCTCTTCTGATCACTACCCGCACAATGTGGGCTGGAGTGCCTTTTGCCTCATATAAATAAATCAAATGGCTTGCACGTAGGACACCCTCATCAGCCTCCCCACCGATGATGTCTGGGATGGGCGATGAGCCAAAAGCCTCCAAAATACAACACACACACACACACACACCCTCTCAGAAGTTTAGATCAGCACAGGTCGTTCATGAAATTGCTTGCAAATAATAATCCTCCCCTCTCAGATCTGTACAACTCCCCTCCAGCTCAGTGTCTGGTCTGGCTCTATTTGAAGAAGCAGTGGGTGAAAGCTTTCTGACAGCACAATCTTACATGAATTGAATCTGTTGTGCAACCATGCTGCAGCTACATTTTTCAAAGCCATTCTTTTTCAAAGGTTATTTTTAAATACTTTTTTTTTCCCTGCTTGATCTTCCCTACTTTTAAAAGGCCACACAGGAAGATTTGTTGGCAATTTACTGTATAGAAGGAGGTGGGGAAAAAAAGATTTCACTTGGCACCTGGATGGGCAGGCATTCATAAATCCTGGTCACAGGTGGTGATGCTTGATCTCACGCCAAGGCAGAGTTTCATTTCAGTCTGTTTCTGCCATTATGACTAAGGCAAACCCTGCTTTTGTACTGGCCCTCAAAGACGAGGTGCTGCTTTCTACATCATGTTTCAGGGAAGAGCAAAAGCAACAGAAATGTGATGTGGAGTCTGACAAGCTGTCGGGATTAATGCCTTGCTTAGTGAAATTGGTTCCAGAATAGACCTTGGCATAATCCAGGGAGCAAAGGTCAACCTTTCTTTCTGTCAAAATGTGAGGTCCCATTTTTCAGCTTCCTGCATCTTCCTTTTTAGATATCTGTCCTAAACCCTTTCAGCAGGAAAGGTACCCCAAATTTGTCTCTTTCAAGAAAGACACAACCTTAGTGGATGAAGCCTTACAGCCTGCAAGTATTCCAGCCGCATCTGATGTTATGCACATAGTTCTTTCCAGAACTATGTGTCCCGTCAGGGCATATAAATTCAACAGGCTTGGTAAACAAGTGGCCCAAAGGGAGCTGCTACCAGCTGCATTATAAATATTCAAGACCCAGTCAGCCATAATTAGTTTATTCGCTTATGTTGACTTTAATATTTCCCCCTCCTTTCAGTCTGTATATTTTGTTAAAGTTCCTCCTTTAGAACAAAAGCTTGCCTGAGCAGTTTTATCCTCTAAGTACAAAGAAAATTTTCTGGTTGTGCAATAGCACTCTGACTGTATCCCATACATATGGGAGGGAAAAAAAGAATTTCCTCCATTCTGAAGGGAACACCAGAGCTTCAGTATCTTCCATGTTTCTTCTGAAAAGAAACACCACGATTTATATGCTTTATTCCTCCAAACCTTGTATCCTTCTGCATTTTGCTTGGTTATTAAATTTTTAAACATGAAAGAGTGTAACTTACAGTCTCATCCCTATTAATGGTAAAAGTGTCTTTGCTACTGCGTGACCCAGAAATTCTGTGAAGAAGTGCCTCCGTTCATATCAGAAGCATTGCACAATGCTGGAAAATATAAAGTGTTGGGGTTTGCCTATGACTAAACATACTTTACTGCATATTTGCAAAATGAAGCATAAACATATTAAAAATTAATCAGTGTAACAAAGGCAGAACGATCCACAGAAAATCTATCCAGTCGAAGGGACAAGAGATAAATGAATTGAACAAGAAATTACCTGTTTAAATAGTGATTTCTAGTGTTTAGCACTTGAAGGAAAGTAAGTTGGAATATTTCTGAGTTTAAAGAGATTGATTTCAGATAAAGCATTTGTTGTCCCTTTCTAAATACTAGCGTTGCAGTTCAGCAAGCTCACTGCACAGTGCCACCCCTTGCTAGGTCAGAATCCTGTCTCAGAAGCTGACAAGTGGGGACATGGCAAGCTGAGTGGAGGGTGAACAACCTGTCTGGTTATACTAGACATTCACTGCCATCTAGGTTATCTTCCTGTTCTACAGCCTTTTCTAATGTAGAATGAAGGCTTTCAAAGTCAGATACCAAAATGGTCATGGTAGAGGGTCCTGTCCCTGGAGAGGAATCCAGACTTAGCCCTTCTTGTGGAGCATATAGTGTATAATAGTTCAGTAGCTGGAACAAGTGAATTTTATAAGTGGCTAATCCACATTTAAACCCCATATCAAAATGGCGTGATGTTACTGGCCATGCCGTTACAGAAATATTATTAGGATTATCATACAATCTAATGACAAAGAAGAGTGCTTTTAAATGCAGGACCTGGAGACATGTGTAAGTTTCTTCAAAGCTCAGGAAAGTTCAGATCAAATGTTTGGTATTGGCTCATGTCTATTAATAGTAAGGAAATGTAAACACTCACAGCTAGAAACATTCAGAGAATAAACACTAAGAGCAGACACAATCAAAACCGAACTTGAAGATTTGTCGGTGGAGTGAGGTGATGTTTATTCAAGCTGTCAGGGCCCTGACCAACTCTTTGTGTCCCTGCCAGACCCCAGGGGCTTCCCTCGCCCTGCCCACAGCCCAGCACCCCATTTCAGCCCAGCCCACGCCTGTAAGTCCCTGCACCAGAGATGCCACAGTAGGGCTGGTCCCTGGCCCTGCTTCCTGGACAACTCTTTGACCTGTGTTGTAGCTATGTTTCCACACTTCTCTCCAGCTTTTTCCTGTTGAACCCTGGACATGACTCATGTTGTCTGGGACTGTGGATGAACCTTTTCCCGTTACCACCCCAATCCTGCTCAATTTTGGTCTGATCAGTAAGTCACACTCCCTGCTTGTGCCAGGGTTGCCCTTACTCAGCCTCTTGCTCATCATCCCTTGAGGAGAAACTTTGCTACGACTTCCCTGTGACAAAAGCAGGGTGAGAGTATGAGGCAGATTGCTTTAATCAGAGTAAAACTTTGACTAAATGGAAGTAAATGTTAACGACTAGATTATGTGACTGACAGTAAGCAAAGTGATTTTATTTAAAAGGTAACCTCTGAAGTGCCAGACCTGTGGCACTACAGAACAAGCAGCGTCAAAGGGCAACGTTGGGATTAAGAACTCTTATCCCAGACCAACGGGTTGCTTCGTCTGGAAGCAGTGTCTGGTTAGTTGCCTCAGTACAAGCTGTATGGCTGCACAGCTTCACAAGCAAAGTTTCATTAGCCTAACTGATCTCTTCCCCTGCCTTGAAGCTGAGTCATTAGGTAACAAAACAACCTTCCTTCCAAAGTTCAGCCATTTTGAAAGTGTTCAAATTTTTACACTTTAACCCCAATTTTAGGCTTGAGTATCCATCAGCTACTAGCAAATCAATGGAATTAAACTGCACATATATATAGTGAACTGAACACACAGGGGATTCATGTAACCTAACTTCAGATAGTCAGGACTAGTCTATATGTAAACTAGTCAGGCTAGGCTCCTTTTTTAAGCAATGGATAGAAATATACTTTTGTAAGGGCAAGATCCATCAGATTTATTTTGGACATTATTTTAGCATAAAATAGATCACATCCCAGAAGGGTCCTTAGTGTCTCTCAGAACAGGGAACACCACCAGGCTAGGCTGAGAAATGGACCACAAGGAGCCTCAAGGACTTCAGCAAAGGTAAGCACAAAGTGCTGGGCCAGGAACAGGCTAATGCCCTGCAGCAGGTTGGTCCGGGGCCAAGTTGCCAATGAGCATCTCTACAGCCCTTAGGGTCCTAGGCACCAAGTAGGGTGGGATGGGCAGTGTACCCAGGCAACAAGGACAGTCCCACACCCCAGGCTGTGTTAGCAAGGGCATGGACAGCACTGCTGGGGAAGGAAAAAGTAAGGGCAGCAACAAGGGTGCGGGCCTGAAGAAGTTCTAGTAGCTTCTAATGAGCATGACCAGCTGCTCTTGGCCTAGGGTGCCTGGAGCCTTTGATGTAGCCACCCCTTGATTAGGGAGGGTCAAGCACCCTTGTAGATGGTGCTACAGAGGGGCAGGTTCTGCTTTGGGGGCTTCTTTATCTTCTGGGCACAAGCTCCATCATCATTGGAGAACCCTTGTTACCACAGAGCTTTGCCGGGGATGTCTGCATGTGTTCCTGGGTAACCTGCTCTAGGAGCACCTGCTTTATTGGGGGGGTTGGACCAGACAGTCTCCAGAGGTCCCTTACAACCCCTACCATTTTGTGATTCTGTGATTCTTTCCTACTCTTCCTCAAGAGCCATGGCACCTCTGCAAGCCTGAGGATCAGGCCCTGGCTGAGCTGCAGGGGCCTTGCCACCCTCAGCAATCTGGACTTCAGCTGGTTTTGCCAGTGCTGCCAGGCGATGGTGTGTGCTAAGTGACACTGTGCCTCCAGCTGCCATTTGGATCTCCGGCTTTGCAGCTGTAGCGTGGCTCAGGACTCCACACACAGATGAGCGGACTGTGGCCTCCAGAGCCAGTGACAGGGGCTTACTTTTCTGTTGGACTCCCAGGTACAATGGTTGGTGCATCTTGCATTTCAGTGGTACCGATGCCAGTGTCAGGACTGTATCTATATCCTATTGGCACAAAGCACGCTAGTAATGTTGAGCTCTGGTAACATCACTCTTCCTGTAACGGAAATAAAACTTTTTAAATATACAGTCTTTCAAATGACAAAACAACTTCGCAGGTCATCTACTTTCTTAAGACTGCAGTCAATCTGGTACCTCTTGTCCTCAAGACACCTTTGTGCACATAAATATTTTGGTAGGTCTTACTGTGATTTTTGATGCTAATAGGTAGATAAAGACCCTTCCCTGTCATCACCCTGCTCTCCACTCTTACAGGACACCTCTCCAGATCCTGTCTAATGGCTGCCTTCTCCATTACAGCTCTCACACTCCTGCCTGGTATGGCAGGAGTGCCTATCCTCTGTATAAGTATTCAGTTCAATACATTTCTTGTTTCTGCTGCCAGTGGAAAGCAATGCGTTTGGCTGTCCTGTTTGAACTTCACGGTGCTTTGTCATAACAGTATTGGCTTGTTGTTGCTGCTGTTTAACTTGGCCTCTCACTTTTCACACTTTAGTTGCGTCTGATATTTTTGGCGCCTAAAACTATATAGTCTCAGGTTAGCTTGTAAATATATCATTGGCACTTGAGGCTAATAACTGGTGCAGTCTGACTGTAAATTTGGTCTATATACTTCTGGTTTAATTTTGATCAAACTGAGGACATTTTTCTGAGACCATGTTTCTCTAAAAAACTGTAGAATTAAATGAATGAAGGATAAATGCTGAAGGCAATGATGATCCAACTTGTCAGAGTATCAAGGAATTATTTGATGCCTTCAGTGCATTCTGGCACTCACAGCTGTATTTATGATAGGACCTGGCTATTGCAACAAAGAAACTCAGCCTCAGACATTAGGAGCCTGGCAAAACTCCACTCATTTAGACATCTGTTCTCTACACCATACACAGAGAATTAGACATCAAAGGGTGACAGCCCCAAAGCGTATGAAACAATCTCCATTAAGAGTAGGAATACTAAGGAGCTGTGTTTCTTACATCTCTTACATTTCCCCACTGGAGCTTGCATACAAACCGAACTACAAATGAGAGACTCGTTTCCCTCACCTCAGGATGCATTCAGACTCATTTCTTTAAATGCTCATGTCTTTGTATCCTAGAAGGGAATACATAACTCAGTTCTCAAAAGAAAAAACTAATAATGAAGTTTCAGAGTTTAAAGAGGGGCAAATGTTGTCACTCCCACCTTTTAATCCAGAGGATCACAGCAGTAAGTCTGGGTGCAGAAGATGAAAGCTCATCTCACTCATTGACCAAAGCTATCAGGGATCACTATCCTCCTGACAAAGCCCAAAACACCCGAGTAAACAGTATTCCAAATGACATTCTTATATCAAGAGCCAATACAAAGGAAAGCTGCACAATCTAATTTTAGCTAGTTTCGTAACTCCCACAACAGGTTACCCGCTCTTGTGCGCTGTCCACTGGTCAGAGATTTTTTCCCTCCATTACACTTTTTCTTTCTTTGTTTACTTTCTTTTTCTTTGGACATTGCTTGTTTTTCAAAACTGGTACGTTGCATGGGAATGTAGTGAGCTGAACAAAATTAAAATTTCTGTGTCTGAGCACAAATGAAGCCAATCTGGATGCCAAGCTATCTGCCTCTGCCTGTGGTGGTGATATAGAAACACCAGGGAAAGCATTCAGGCCCTGGGACCAGACTGAATCTAGTCTAAGGTGAAAATCCCCAAAACACCTGTGGAACATCAGGTCTTCATCGCTAACTGCATCCCTCTTCAAATCTGCTATACTGCATGCTAATGTAGGCATAGCCCTCTGCCAAAACTCCCCTTCAGACCAGCCATTTCTGATAATAGTAGGACAAAACCACACAGCAACCTCAATATAAGAATTGAGCTAATATAATCTGAAAATTGCACCTCATTTTAATCCCTTACTCCTAACTATTATTCATTAGAAATCTGACAGACCACGCTATCAATTTGAGCTATTGAACTTGGAGTGGCAAAAGTCCCTCCCCAGGCAAGACATTTAAATCATTTTCAAAGTTAATTTCCAGCTCCCAGACGTACAACAAATCTAATCGCGTTTACTTCATCCTTCTGATGAACAGGAATATGTTGCTTGCATACTCAAAAGGGGGAAGTGTCCTAGAAGGCAGCCTAAGCCCTCCTATTGCAGCACCGAGGAAGGCAAAGCAGTGTATGTGGATCAGCATGTGATTAGGGACTCAGATTTAACCTGTCAGATCTTCCTGGTGTTCTGCTAATCCCTTTTTATAATGAAATTATGAACTGTTTACAAGCTAACAGCACACATGGGAGATAGAAAATAGGCAGAAAAATACAGTGTGACTGGAGGGTTATGTTTCAGAAAACTGGCTGTACAGTTAAAAAGATCCTCCTCTTCTCCCTCTGGAGTCCTGGTGACCAAGGCTTTTCCCAGGTTCTGAGGAACATTTCCATTAATATTCCTGATAACAAAACTTCCTTCAGTGTTGGAAAGAACCGAATGAGGTTACCAGATGACTAAAGAGAGTTTGTAAAATAGCAAATAAAAGTGTATCCACATGTGGGAACAAAAGTGTATATACATGTATATATGATACAATTTAAGATTAGACAGGGTGAATTAACATCCGAGTCACTGTATTATCAAAGACAGAAGACAACTAGTATTATCTCTCTAAAGAAAATTTGTCAAATTCTATTTCTTCACACATTTTTACAATTCCACACAAAAAGGTTTAAATAGCATCTGAGACCCTAAGTATTTCTCATTCCTTTTGACAGATAGTCATTTTTTGTGAAACAGTAGGTATACATTTAAGTCTTTTTGAAGTGGTCTAACTCTAATTACAATTTTATCCAATATCAGCATATGACATATGACTTTTTATTGCTCTACAGAGCCAAATGTTATACCTAGAAAAAACTGGAAGTACTGGTGTATGGTCAATTTAAGTTTACTTCTCAATAATAAGTTTTCAGTCCATGTAAGGAAACCAAAAGTTCATAATTAAAAGCATAAATCCTCATTTATACTTAATTTTAATTTTTGTGCTTTTATTTGTGCGTTATATGCAAGCACAAGGATGAATTACTTGAATGGGTATACAGTTCTTAAGTATAGCATTGCTATAGACCAGGGAAAAAAGTAACCTTCATCAAGTTAATGCTGTAGGGTTGAACGCTCATAACAATTACAATCTCACCATTAAAAATTTATTGGTTTCAATTTCAATTTAAAAACTATTAAGTTGTTGAAAACTACCACTGAAAACTTGGTCATTTCCAAGTAGCTCATTCACATTAGTTTCTTCACTCAGAATGTATCTATCTCATTTACTTCTTACTTCTGTCTGTCCAGAAATTCTTCTTTCTGCAGCCAAATTTATCCCTAGTGATCAACAAAGAGTTTTCTTCCTGCCAAGCAATAACGTAATTTAACATACAGCACAATGAATCCTGCCACAAGAATTAAGTAGTTGATTCCATTGCTTGCTTACTTCCTTAATGTGACTTTCTCTGACAAGACCACATAAACTTTTCCATATCCAGAAAGGTGCATATCTCCAAACTGCTCCTCAATGAAGTAAAATTGACCTCTTCTGGCACTTAAAGAAAAGTAAATATTTTTTTCAAGTATGTTGATACAAGCTCAGGATGTACAACCCAGCTTGCTAAATTTTCAAAGTTGACTTCTAGAGCTCTGCTGTAAAAAATTAAATTGCCTAAGGATAATGGGTAGGAGAGGGAAACCAGTAGCCTAACTGAAAACTGTAGGATACTTTTCTCCCTTCAGGAAGGATAAAATAGAGGAAAAAGCATCCCAGTTTCATTCCTGTATCTTCAGACTTCTTCTATTACCTTCTTTTTAATATAGGTTTTACTAAGTCTATCTTCCTGTAAATCCTGGACTATTCTCTGGTTGTAATATGTGCTATCTGCAATAAAATAACTAGGTTTTATTTAGTTAGTAAAAACATTATACTTAGCATTTCCTTGCCCAGTAGTAAAAAATTCTCATTTAAGGTCTTTTTGTGTACATCTGAACTTTCTCTGTATCGCAAATATTTCACTAGCTCAGACAGTATTTTGATAAAAACTGATATTTGAGCAATGTGCTGTGAAAATATTCCATTATCTATCCATTTTGTTGTTATTAATGGGGTATTATATTGCCATGGAAGAAGCACTCCAAGTTTAAAAGTCAGAGATTAATTATTTTTTTAGTATTGTTTGTTGTCCAACAGAAGGCTACAGGATCCTTCTGCATTCCATTAGTTAATATTTTGTGTGCTCAGCAAAATCAACTTTAGATCAAGTTACAAGATTAATACAATGTAATCACTTGTTTTTCTTCTTTAAGAACCTTCTGTGGTTCTGATTTAAAACAAGCCCATTTATGCAACAGCATAACAAAATGGGTAGAGACAAATCTCATAATGCCATCTTTATTATGCATCATGAGCTAGGTGATTGTACCACAGAACATCTTCACTCTCCAACTTCAAAACACTGGTAGTTAAAAATTAAAATCAGCATGTAAAAGAAGAAACTAATTGACTACTTCAGGTAACTTGCAGAGAGCCTAGAATATTTAAAACACATGAAAAAAAATGATCCATGTAAACTAAATAGTTGCATGAGGGTGAATGCATTTTCTAACAGCTTTTAGCAAATCCTAAGTTCTCCATACAACGAACATCACTGCTTCTTCTACTTCATTACAATACATTTATTGACAAAAGTTTTGCTATAAGTACCTAATTGTCTTGCTTTTGGAAACTGCAGTTTCATCTAATTATTTCATAGGATGCAATAGAAAAAAAAGAAATAACATTGCTTTATATGTGATCATTTTTCCAGATAGATGGTACCCACTAAATACCCAGAAGCATCATTAAGATGACTATATTACAAAAATTCAGACAAGATTAATATGTAATACTTACCAAATGATGTACAGCTAGGTCACCATTCCAGAATCAGGCGTTAAGAATAAAATGAAAATATGTATGGCATATTTGTTTACATGGAGGAGCTGAAGAGAGATAAGAAAAAAATTCCAAGTATTAGGTTCTTGACTGGAAAGCAGTACAAGTAATTCGTTCATAGAAAACAATGCCTCCATATTGAAAATAAGTAATGAAGCTGCTGTTGGTTTCAGTGGTGCAAGATCCAACCCAATAATACTCTATTATTAGGTCTATGTCTCTCTACTATATCCAAAACTCTGTAGTGCAATTAGACTTCAAAGGTATAAATTCTGTGGTGTGAATAGATTGGTGATATAATTTATTTGCAAAGATGCAATTACAAAGATTTAAAGATTTTCATCATGTTTATGGAGTCGTAGTTTCTATGGATCAACTGGCACTTTCTTTTGAAAGGGAAATGTTGCCTCTCATGAAAAAATAAAGAAGGCATTTACAAAGCTAAAAACTGTGTCACAAAATACCCTGTCCTCCAAAAAAAAAAAAAAACGCAAAACAAAATTAAAAATTAGGAACAAAGAGAAATGGATACATTATTTTGAAACAATATAGACTATTTCATTCTGAAAGGAAAGTAAATTTTTTTTCTTTTGGTCAAGAAGCATCTAGTGCAAAGCAACAAGGAAAGAAACCAGAGATTATTTTGGTTTGAATTTTCAGTACAGTGGTAAAAACATGAGATACAAGGCTTTCCGGAAAAGCATTGCCTTTGCTAAAAAAAGAAAAACTCGCAGAGTTGGGTAAAAGGACAGCTTTAAGACAGACAAGTCCTTCCTCAGGTTTGGAACAAAGGCAGCAGCCTTCCAGTCAAGTTGATCTAAGCTTAGCTCGATTATCTTAAATAATTAGACAGCTTTGAAAGAAATATCAGTTGTGATAGACAGGGTCATGAAGAAATATGAAAGCATATTGGGAATATTATTTCCAAACATGAGCAAATTAGACATTAGTAGTAGAGATGTCAAATATGACTGAACACAAAAATTATGTAATGAAGTTCATCTGCCAATTTTCTGCATTGTACCCCAACTTTAGAAAGGTTGGCACCAGTGACTGGGTTTCGCTCCTTATCAGAGATCTTCAATTATACCTTTGAAAGTGTCACAGTTTAAAGCTGGCCTGGCTATTAAATGGACAACAGATGCTCTTTGTTAACTCCCACCCTCCCCAAAAAGGGGGAAAAGAGAAAAGGGAAAGAAACTTATGGGTTAGAAAAGTTAAAACAGCTTTAATCTTACTACAATAATAATGTATTATAGTAACAGAAAGAATGATAATGAAATACATACAAATATGTACAAAACAAATATTGAGCTCCTCCCTCCCCAGTGATGAACACATCACCAGGATGCTGCAGGGCATGCCGCAGGAAGGTCCCAAACTGTACTCAGCAGCAGGCAGGAACTGGATTAGTGCTCAAAGGCAGAATAATCAGGCAGTGTCCCTCTCCAATGCTTGAGCAAGGAGCCGAGCAGAGCTGAAGAGCAGCATCCTGCATCACCAGGACTTCCACTGACAGTCCCATGCTGGGCTGAAACAGGCTCCTGAGCCACAGGTGTGAGCAGAAGCACCAGGTCAGGCTGCTTAGGGTCATTAAAGCCCATCAGTGCCCTCAGACCCCTGGCCACAAAAGGAGATGGAGTGACACCCCCCCTCCCATTATGATCCCCCAGCCCTACACTGAGTGTGATGTGTATGGGATGGCATGCTGAGTTTGGTCAGGTTTGGTCCTGTCCTAGCTCAAGCTAGGACAGAAGGTTAAGGTGACTGTGCAATATTGATTCTTGGGGAAAGCAACGAGCAAAGTAAAGAAAAGTAAAAGCTTATGTAGAAGTCCTAGAGCCTCAGAAATGTTGATAGCTCTAGAAACACAGCCAATCTGTTTTTATTTTTGCATTGATCTTGTTTAATGTTACCAGTTCAGACAACCGGATGAGATACAAATCTGCATTTAGGTGAGGCCTTCATCATTTGCACTTAGGAGCAAATGATGTTCAGCCTATACTTCTGGCAGACATGCTCATAGTCAGTCTGGTGAATTAAAGTATCAGAGGGCGTATAGCACAAATTGGAAAACTGCCGAGAAACGTCAACAGTATCTCCCAGAAGCTCCATTCCAAGTCTTAAGAACAGAGTTTAAGAACTGTGAATATAAAACAAGTTATTAAAAAAAAAATCTTAGTCACACTATAGAAATCTATCTAGTCATCAGGGAACTAAACTTGAGATCTTTACTTTCTCAGCTAAATTATCATTATAATAGACTGAGGGAATGCATCTGTCAAAGGGACAGTTTGTATACGGTATCTGAATTGTACAGTTGCTTCATATAGTACTATAATCCTTTCTCCATCTTAAGTTTTCAGTGAGCACCAGCTCAATGAAACTTGGTCATATTTTAATTTAGCAAAAAAGACTACAAACTTGTCTGAATTTAAAATATCCCATAATGCTGCTTCATGTGTTTGCAATAGTGCTTATATTGTCTATGGGTTAATCGAGCAAACTTCATAAGCACCCTGATACAATGAACACGACAAGGCACTGCAGATTAGTAACTGAGTATCAGTTACCACCAGAAAGGCTAATTTCTAAATAAACCCACTTACAATGCAGCTAGGGTGGGCTTATGTCTCATATGCGTAAAACATGAAAGCAACAAGCACACAAATAGTCTCAATGGTAGACGTGTGATTCCTCTGTAGTGCATAAACATAGATCCACCAGGTTATTCTTCAAATAGCAATATCAAAAAAAAAAGTGTCATTTCTTTGAGTGCATCTAAAAATTGTCCATGAAAAGGTGTTACCTGCTGAATAACATCTATGTGAGACAATAAGAAAGGGAAAAATATGTTCTGTTTGGAGACAGGAGAGCTGTGATACCACAGGCAGAGGCACACAGCAAATGTATCATAATTTTGAACTTCTTAACCTCTGAACAACTTTCACCCCTTCTCATTTAAGATTACTATCATGAGCTTTTCTATTTTTCCCGTTCCACAAGAATGGGCCTTCAATTCACATGTACATCACAAGGACAGTGAGGAAGAACTATTACGGCATAAATAAAGCCAGTTTTAGTTTGAAACATACTACAGCAAGCACACAAGCAAAATCAGTGGAGAGAAATCTGGCTACCTGTGGTCTTTTGGGCACAGATTTGTATCTTGCAAGTGCAGATATAAAGTGCTGCGCAAAAGTTCATTCCTCTTTCTGGAGTCCAGAAACACGCATGACACTCACAGAATGAATTTGGGTATGGAAATAATTTTCTTCTGTGTAACTCGCTTCTAACACAGTTGCTTTGTAAAATAAGAGCTAGGACTATTTCAGACCAATGCTTCTGAAAGTAAAAGGAAAAAGATATTTCTAAACATAAATCTTAAAAGAAATACTCCGCTTATAGTGGTTATTTTACCACTTTTTATTCTAAAATGCTTCAAATCAAAGTAGTTCTATTTAATAACTTCAGAAAACCTGAAATAAAGAAACATAAATAAGGGGAAAAGGCTTGTTGAAAATATTATATAAAATGGCAGTATTTTATGGTATTCCTTTAGTAAAGTCACTTCATATATTTGTTTTCTTTAAGCTGTGGCAGAACATTCAAGCTCTTCTGTGCCATAAGCAGCCATCTGTCACGTCGCCGTCCTTCATATTTTTTTGTGTCAGTCAGTATACACTGACTGAACATATGGCCTAGAAGGTGGACAAATGTCCCTCAAGGCTAATATAAACTCTTCAGAGGTATTTGGTGGTGGAAATCATTCCACTTCTCATTAATAGAGTGAGAAAACTCGTTCCTTCAAGCAGTCGGCCGTTAGCTTAGAAAACCATTGCAGGAGGCTTCAATTCTCTACTATCTCCTTCATCACCCTCTGTAAGCCAGACTGCTGGGCATGGTACAAGCACCAGCTGATCTGACCAGTTTTTATCTTCTCCCAGAGAAGGACAAAGTTCGTGCTTCTTTTCAGCTGAGTACAGCTATTAAATATTAGGGCTTTACGGAACTGGATGAACCCGGAAAGGACGTGCGGCTGTAGAAAGCGTCATAAAGGTTTTCAGTGTTTTACCATGTGCCTTAAGTGTTCTGCAATAGTCTTACTTAGGGAGAGTATTGAAGAGACATGGGATATGAAGAGACATGAAGAGACACTGGGATAGCTAGATGCTCTAAAGTGCATTGCCAAAAACAAGTAGAGGAAATTCAGCCTGCTGTCACATTTTCATTTAACCCAAACAACGCTGGGTCAGATGAAATGACAGGATTTTAAAAACCACCTAGATCCGATGGTGACCATGATAAGATGGAGAAGGAACATTAGGGAGGAAACCATAAGCAAATCGTTCCTTAGAAAAGGGCATCCCATCTTTCATTACAAATGTTTTAGAAGAATGTTTCCTTTCCTGGACTTCTACTGTTGCAGTATAGTGCAGGCAACTATTAGTGAACAAGTACATTACAACCTTTCCTGTCCAAAGCATTTCACCACATTCTTAATGGCTTCATCATATTAGATTACACCTATCTTTGAAGTCTTTGTGAAAATTCAGCAAATGCAGAAAGTTACTTAGAAGGAAGTAGAAAGTACCTGTGCTTGAAAGAGGCCATTTTTATCGTTTTGTTTTCTTGAACACCGTCACATTCCATTAGCACTATCATTGAGATTCATATTAGCAGAAAATGGGTTTATTGATCTTCAAGTCAAGGTCATCAGCTGATTATGAAGGTCATCAATTAATCTGAGGTGTTCCATAAGAGTAATGGCTCACCATTATTCAGATCTCTTGGAGAGGTATTTTTCAGTTTTATTATGTATTTTTTGTAATGAACACATATATGTGGTGGCATACTTTTAACATACTTATATGAAAAAAACATGGTTGATTAACTTGAATAGCACATGAACAGCTTATTTTTTTACTTTAGGAATAAGCTTGCTATATATAAGCCAACAGAGAAAACATAACTTCCTACAGGTTTACTGTATTACTAGGATACATCTGGTGCTGGGAACCTTCCTGGTCAGCTGTTGCTATGTTTTGTGGCATCATTTGTCCAAGTTTTTTAAATTGCAGTTAACAAAATTAATGAAGATTCAATAATTATCTAAACAAAGACAAAATAACAAATATAGTCTTAGTCCCTGCCAGTTACAGGTGGCCATTGTCTTGACATAGTATACACAGAACCAGACTTGACTAATGATACTGTAGTCTTTAGCATGTTTATGTGATTTCAGTGGTGATCATTCTTACTAAGTGTTTGTGCCTCTAAATGCAGTAAAGAAATGCCCGAGGGCTTTATTTTATTTAGAACAAACTAATAAGGCAAGCCCCAAAATACAACATAAACTTCAAAAGACTACAGATAGTTACAGATACAGGAGATGTTTATTGTCTGAGTGAATTGCCCCAGATTCTTCCCTGTATTCCAGTTTTGTAGGTTGCTAAGGGTCTTTTGGGACAATAATGATATTTGCCATATTTTCTCCAATGTTCTGACCTTCAAGACAAGTTAAACAAGCCAGGGCTCTGTCCCTAGATGTGCCAAGAGCAAGTCCATTTGTTGTCTGAAGGGATTTTAGCAGTCCCTGATCATACCTGCGTATGAGGAACATAACTTCCCACACCTAAATCTTTTTACCAAAATAGTGGGTGAGTTTGTAATGTTAATTAACCTTGTTGACCTGCATACTCACAACAAGGCAATTAGAAGCAAAAGTTAGTGGTTGATTCATTTTGATCTATTTGATGCACTCTGCTGCTTTTACAAAGAATGTGCAAAGTCCCTAGATGCAGGAGTCAGCTTCCAGAGAAAAATAATCCTGAAGTTCCAAGGTTTTCACTCAGTACTGTCACCTTATATTTGTGCTTCTTCTTGGGATCATATTGTAGTGTTAAGACAGGATGTGTCCTTCAGTCTCTCTCTTAAAGCTTTTTTGAAGTTTTTTTTTTTAAAGCTTCCTGTATTCTCACCTACCCAAAGCAGAAAAAGCAGAATCTTCCTCCTACAGCTGTCTGTATTCACCTTCAGGTGCTGTCACAACATATATCTGCATTTTGATGTGGAGATTTACATTGTCTTATAGAACAGCAGTCTTCGAAAACTTAGACATAAATCCTTCTGTATGCCCTTCCCCATGCCATCTCCCCACTTTGAAGCATGTTTAATCCATGAATAACAGCAAGAAACTTAAAGATTCAGGCAAAATAGTAAATTGTTTTAAGTGTGGATTTCCAAGTTATTTGCAGGACACAAAGTATTTCTTACTCACTTTCACCTATGACGATTTCTGAGCCCACCAGAGTTACTTCCTAGTTTCCAAATAAGAAGTATCAAAGGTAATTGCATGGCAGTAGTTAGAAAACGAAGCTTTCCTACTCCTGTCTTGCAATTTTCCTGCTGGTCTTATTTTCTTTACATTTATCTCCCACAAAGTGGCAGATACATTTTCAGCTGTTCCTGTTAATATTGATGACAAGAGGAAAACTGTTTTCCGTAGTAAATGGCTTGATTGCTTTGCCTGTAGGAGAAAGAGCAGCAAATGGATGGAGTGCACTTTGACAGATACCCATATTTGTGAATGGATCTTCTTTCTGCACATGGTGCCGTGATATGAAATCAACGGAGTATAATTAGTTTCTTTTAGGGAACCAGTTTTTCTGAATGTTTGATTGAGAGTGGAGGTATGGTGAAGATAGAGTGCTGGGGAGAGGTATTGTTATTTATCTCTTTTTTCTAGTTCAAGAGTTCTGCAGGTTTAGGAAGCTGATTTCCCTCTTACCAGCAGCTTCTTTTCTTAGGAAAGATGAGCAAAGGAGAATGGCCATAGGTGCATTAAAATAACATTTTTAAAAAATTTCTTCTTCACCTAGCATTTTTAGGGGGGGGGCAGGGAGGGAAAGAGTCCTTAGTCCAAATTCTTCAAACCTATCTAATTGCCTGTGTCCCTCAGATATCAGTGGAAATTCGGGACTTGCATGACTGGAGAGTATGCCTGCCTGGCCCTAGTTAAGGTCACTTTAAGGCTTTGCAGAGTGAGAGGCACAATAGAACAACCTACAGAGATTAAATAAAACGTACCAAAGCTTCAAAAACTGGATCCTCACTACAATGTCCCTATTAGAATCATAGACTCATAGTATAATTCAGGTATGAAGGGACCTGCGGACATCTCCAGTTCAACTTCCCGCTCAAAGCAGAGCGAGGCAAAGGACCAGACCAGGTTCCTCAGGTCTTTATCTAGTCTGGTCTTGAAAATTACCAAGGAAAGGGGCTGCATAACATCTCTGGGCAAGCTGCTCCACTGCAGGGCTCACCTCATAGTGAGAAAGCTTCTCCTTACAGCCAGTTTGAACCTTCCTTTCAACTTAGAAAGTGGCACCAGGCCCACTGTGAAGAGCCTGGTTCTGTCACCTTAACACTCTGCATAGGCACTAGGGTCTGCTGTTAGGTTCTCCTGAAGCCGTCTCTTCTCCAGGCCGAGCAATCCCAGATTCCTCAGCCTCTCTTCACAGGGCACGTGCTCAGTCCCCAAACATTTTCGTGACCTCAGTTAACTCATCCTTGTTTCTTGAGGTCTTTCTTGTACTGGGGGCCTAAAATTGGATGCTATATTCTGGACAGGGTCTAACAAGTGCCAAGTAGAGGAGGTAATCCCTTCTCTCTGTCTACTGGTTATGATTCTTTTAATATAGCCCATGACACTACCATCCATCTTTGATGCCAGAGCATACTGCTGGCTCATGTGCAGGTCACTGTCCATCAAGAGTTCCCAATCCTTTTAAGCAGAGCTGCTCCCCAAGCAGCGCCAGCCTGCACCACTGCAAAAAGTTCTTCCTTCTCAGGAGCAGTGCCTTCCGTTTTTCTTTAATTACATGAAGTTCTTATGGGCCAC
The DNA here is from genome assembly GCA_013398225.1 of Steatornis caripensis. Lineage (NCBI taxonomy): Eukaryota > Metazoa > Chordata > Aves > Caprimulgiformes > Steatornithidae > Steatornis > Steatornis caripensis. The sequence continues at coordinate 94,697 of VZSC01000917.1, read as the reverse complement.
TGCTCCACTCTGTCTGGGACTCCCTGAATGGTGATCCTGTCATTTAGTGCAATCCAGAAATTTCCTTGAGTTTTTTAAAGAAGGCTTTGCTGCTTACCTATCCAGGATGTGGGGTCTCCAACCACGGACTCCCAGCACAATGCCACTATCACTTATGTCTCCTCTGGTCTTCACCCACAAGCTCTCACTCAGCCAGCTGTCCATCCTTTACAAGAGCTCCCTACATTTGAGCTGCTATTTTGTGCAGAGAACACCTCCCTGCAACTCCCCTGACATGATCTGTCTCGCGAATCTTTCCTGAAGAGCTTGTTCATTGACGGTCTCCAGTTACGAGCTGCCCTACCATGTCTCAGTCCTCCCTACCATGCTGCATTTCTGTTGGCAAAGAGGGTCTTGCCACATCTTGTCAGGTGGGTCCCATTGCTCTCATTCTCAGCCTTTAAAGAGGTTCCTGTGTTTGTAAAAACCAAATCCCCATCTATGACAAATTCTGTAAAAGGTGTTGACCTACAGGATTGCCTACACCTCCCCAAGCCCTTCCCTTTGGTCAAAGAAACACTGCCAAGCCTCCCATTCCCCTCAGGTTTACCCAAGGGCCCTGCAGCCCCTCCCGATGTCCTCAGGGTCGCCCCTGGCCGGATCATTGGTAACAGCATGGATGAGCCACAGGCAGATCGGCTAGCAACAGTGATGAAAAGGTGATATTAAGAAGTAATTGTATATGTTTTTATGGTCATATCTTAAAATGCTTTGTTTGAAGATGCATTAAGTGGCTAGACTGTGCATTCAGAAAAAAATTACCTGTCAGAAAAAAAGACCTGCGGCGTTCTTTACATCTTCATAAGGAAGGAATTAAAAATATTTAAGAGATTCTATATCTGGCCCAGATTCTGTTTTCAAGTTTATGGTGTGTAAACCCACAGAAACCTCATCTAGGAAATGTGCTTTAATCAAACTGAAGGTTCTCCTCTGCTAAGTATTTTTATTTAAAATGTAGCTCTTCTGGCTTTATACTGGTGTTATTAAGAGCAGAATGTGATTCATTACAGTCATCCCTTTCTTTTTTAAATGCCATTATTTTTAATCCTCAGTTTTATCAAGGCTTTTCACCTGTCATGCTGATGTTTACAGGATGGTCAAGGAGCATCTTTATTTTTAGTCAAGGTTCTCCTTTAAAACACCTTGCCAGTATAATGTGTCTGTGTCTGATTATCTAATCTATGAACAGATCAGTCCTCTCAAGAAAAAAATGTTAACTTGCTCCCAGGAGGCCAGAATAGCTGTTATACAGACATCTATCTGCATTTATCTCTCTTTCGCATCTTTATGGTTCTGGTAAAATAGATTAGTTAGTTAGCAGAAAATACTTTGTATTTATATCATTGTTACCATCCATGGATCTCAAAGCACTTTTCCAAATGTTAAAAAGATAAATAAATGTTAATTAAGATAAATAAGTCATCCAGACAAGTATGACTATCAGTATTTTGTGGGTGGGTGAGTCAAAGCAAAGGAAGCTTAGATGACTTGCTGAAAGTCATACCGCAAACAAACAAGAGGATCAGGGGAAAAAAAATGTCTATTTTAACTCTAAGGTGATTTTTAATTCCAAGTTATAAGCTTGAAAAATTATTTGTATTGCTATGAATATTTTGACATTTTAATTAAAATAAGCAAACAATTAATCAGCTATTACTTAACTCACTAAATATTTGGGGGGAAAATAATGAAAGTGTATCAAGCCATAAAATGACTTTTTCAAAATGTTATAGAATGCTCTTCAAAAGCATTGCTCAAGCACATGTCCTTAGGGAAACATCCTATAAGGAGACTAAGAAGTTAATACCACGATTTATGTCCCAGCGTCATCTTCATCAACACTAGTATATGCAGCCTGTGTGCTATGAATGTTTATGTACCCACTGATAGACAGATACGAAGCAACTCAAAAACTAGGACAAAACTAGGAGCTATACCTCAAACCATGAGAGGGAGGTTTTTAAGTTAGATATTGGCTGTCAGCTGCATGATGAGGCTTGAGGTCTCGAGGGAAACTCAGAGCAGACTTGTAAAGGAAACATTGCAAAAAAGAGTACAAAATGAGAGTAAGTGATTTATTTGCTTTCACATGGGCACTTCAGGCATGGTGGGATGTTTCATTTGTCCTTCAGCTGCAACTCTCAGAGTGGAATTTTCGCTTTAGTCCACTGTCGTGTTTGCCAGCCTTGTGTAGCTATTCTAGATATTCCAGACCATTTCAAGTAGGACTGCATGCTTGTATTTCGGCAATCTCACCCCATGCATCCAAGTTTACTTTTCTCACATGAGTGTAGTAAATGTAGGTCCAAGTCCTCTCACCTTTGTCTCCAAGCTAAAGGGTTGTTGCTGTTACAGCAGCCCTGCTTTGAGTAGATTGCTATTACAATAGTCTTGGAGTCACTTTTTCCCACAACCTAGGATGTCCTTTAGCAACTAGTCCAAAGACTGAGACATTTTCTTTTATTTAACTCCATGCACATTAGTTGTTCCTGGAACATGAGGCATTTCTAAAAGAAAGACTGATTCAAGTTGAGCCTCTGGCACTTTACAGCTCTCAGGAGCATGAGAGTGTTGAACTCTTGTCTGTTCTTCAAGTTGCACAGAAACAAGTTCGCCCCTATCCCGAACTTCCCAAAGTGATGCTGTAGCTACAAATTTATTTGGGGATAACACACTTGCTTTTGCATGATTTCTTAATGAAAGTGGGCACAACTCCAGAGCACAGTCCACAAGACATGGCTGAGGAGCCCACTGCATGTCAGGGACATATAGGTGCCTTTAACAATGTAGACATTAATATAAGTAGGTGTTAAAGCAGATGCTTCCTGTTTAGCAAGAACATATTCTTCACCAGGTAATTCATGGAAAAATTTAAATCCAATGCTAGAGGTCTCTGTGAAATCCAAGTATCCAAATTGTATTTCATGATGGTTATCGAAACAATAGAAGCAATTTTATGGTGTGCTTCTAACCTGTGTGAACCACATAATTACTCTTTAATTCAGCCACGAAAAGCTAAATGTGATTTACGTGGGCCTTGTACCCAATATATGTGGAAAAATCCTANTGATGGTTATCGAAACAATAGAAGCAATTTTATGGTGTGCTTCTAACCTGTGTGAACCACATAATTACTCTTTAATTCAGCCAAGAAAAGCTAAATGTGATTTACGTGGGCCTTGTACCTAATATATGTGGAAAAATCCTGAACTTGAATCAATATACGGTCTGTTACTATAAATAGCTTACTGGGGTTATAGAAGAAAAAAGTGTCTTCTGTTTTTGACTGGCCTTGTTCATGCAGTAACCTGTCTGCCGGAATAGACAGCAGACCGTGCTTTCCTTGGCATTTATCCAGTTGCTGTCTGGACTGAAAGGTTACAGAAGCACACATACTATGGCTCTGCAAAAACTAGAAAGGCCAGCGAGTCATGTATCCTTGGTGCCTGAGGCAGAGAAAATACTGTTCCCTTCTCAGAGTTTCTTTCCACCTTCAGTCTTCTAAGTGAAAGTCAGACATAAGGTATCAATCTGCATTAGCAAGTCTGGAGACTGACAGTTTTATTCATTTTTTTTGTCAGATTCTTAAGTGCAATGTAGCAGGCAGCATATGAGATTTACTTCTCATCTACTATTTGTACCAGAATTTCCACCCAGAAACCTAGCTCCTCCCTTCCTATTTGATTTTCATAAAATGTAAAAAGGAATAAAGGTTGAGAGAAGAGCTAAAATTCAATTTAAGTTGATAAAGATAATTGTTTGAATTATTGGTTTTTCAATAAGATCGTCTATTCTTTAGCCACATATTGATTGGAAATGTTCTGATTTATGGGAACTTCCCTGATTAAATAACACAACAAACAATCTGTTAATAAATGTGCTGAAAATGTTACTGTTCAGTTTGTAATAGTGTCCTTCTACATTGCCCTTTTTAAAAAAAAATTCACTGTCCTAGAAAATCTTCTATTTTAGTGAGAGACAAAATTCCCTAAGTCTGAATGCTCAAACTAGTGCCGAAAAGTACGTAGATCAACATGTGTCTGCTCAACACGGCGTATCCCTGTGCAGTTGCACCCCAGTTACCCTATGGTGAATTAACCTAGCTACCACAAGCAGTATAGTCAGATGAGACCAGCACTCTCCTTACCTGTACAGATCCCACTTGAGCACAAGAGCAATGAACTAATACGACCGTATCTGACATGGCACTGGAGTTATTCACAGGACTGAATCCAGAGTGAACGGCTGGCTGGAAATAGTAGAGTGGCATTGGCTTCAGAGTTTTTACATAGCGTGATGCTTGTTGGGTGCTTTGTCCTTCCTAAGTCCAAACTAGGCAGGCTTTCTCTGACTAGTGGGCGGATCATGACTAACTTGTGGAATTTTCAACTCTTTTTCCCTTTCTTGTGGCCTCTTTTCCTGTGTAAAGTCCATCACAGTCAGAATTTCTACATGTCATCTACAGCTTCCTTCCCAAGAGAGGTTAAATGTCTAACGGTGAAGTTAGCCACATCCTCCCAAAACTTCCACCCTTAAAAATCCCTTTTGATCTCCTGAATTTTCTCCAAACCATACTGGTATTTCTATGCAGGTCCCTAATACATCCGCTCTACATGTAGGGTCAGCTTCTAATTTGATCAGTCAGGCACTTGGCTTACACCTGGGCGCTGTCAGGATTCACAGTCTAAAGAACTATTTTGTCTGCCTTACCTGCAGCATCAGATCTGTAGGGCATATGTTCTGAAAACATCCCCTTTCTTCCTAACTTGTCCAAACACAAGACAGGAAAAACTTCTTGCAAGTGCTGAAGTGTGCAACCTTTGTGTTTAGTGTATTAACACCTACATAGGGACTCAACAGTGATCTCAGAAACTTTAAATGTTCACCACATCTGTGGCAGATAATTACCTCCCAGAAAGAAATTTAGAAATGTTTGGTCACTGTACTAACACAAGCTCAGTAAGAGCTTGATTTCTTTATGCTGTGAGCATGACAAAGAAAATCTAATGCATTGTCTTGGATGACCTTAACATATTTTCCTTATCACTTTATAACTTGGCTTAAAATATGATACAGCAATTTGCAGGTAGAAAAGAAAAGACTAAAAAGCATGTAATTCAGCTCACAATGGATTTCACAGGCCTCAATGGAATTAATTACTGAGAAGCTGCACATGTAGTAATTAATTTCATGCAATTCAGCACCATCTGCAGATGCATTATTTCCTTTCAAAGCTACTATAATTTGATGTAAAATAGAAATTGTTAGGAGTTTTTAGGCAGCAAAAGCTTTTGTGTCTTGTTTATGCCAAAGCAATTAGATAAGGAAATTAAATATTATTTGAAAACATAACCTCTTTTTCCACTGAAGAGAAAATGACTTCCAGTCATTGGTAAGGGAACTGCTTGCAGTTACAGAGATTTGGGAAAAAGAAGCTTTGATTTAGAAGTGGTTTTATGGTTTAAAAAATACTCATCTTTTTTGGCAGGAATAACTTACCATTTACAGGTGAAGTGCATTATGGTATCAAACTTTGTACCAATTGCAAGCAAAATCTACTGAATATACATGACTCTGGAAGTAAATTCCAAAACGACTTTACATTGTTTACATGAAAGATATCTAAAAATGTTACTTTATTTTTCCCTTCATCAACTTGTGTATATCTTGTCCTGGAACAGAAAGCAACTGACTGCAACAAATGACACAAGCTGCTTTTCTTATATTCAAGGGGGTTTTTTATACCTTTTGACCCGTATTCAGTGTTTATCTATCTGTACTAAAAAAGTAATTCTATAAACCAAAATTTGTTTAAATTGAGAGCTTTCTTAAGCAGTGTCCTGAAGTATTCAGGAGCATTCCTCAGTTGTGTCTTTGAAGTTTATACAATTTAAAGCCAGAAATACTGCTGAAGAACAGCTTAGAACAAGATACTAGAATTTATTCTATGCATCAGCTGAAGTATTGGTTTTGTGCTGAGACCTTTGAAAGGTCAGTCCTGATTTTTTCCAGATATTTGTGTAGCACCTAACTCAAGGGCTGATTCTGCTGCAATGCCGTGACTCGGAAAGAGCATGCGTTTTGGAGGGAGATGGTATTCACATAGCACAGCTTTTTTCCTGTGGTTTTAGGCAGCATGCATTGTTCTTTTTCAGTAATGACAAAGGAGTTACAGCCCCATCAATCTATGCCCATTTAGCACAGCCACTTTATCACAGAATGGTTCCTGTTTTGAAGAAAAACCATGTAATTATTATTTGCGTTTGTTAGCACTTAACAGCATTCAACTTCAGCTGAGAGCCTGTCGTCCTCTGTAAAAACAAACAGGCAACAGAGAGCTGAAACAGCCAAACAGCACAAAGCTTATAATTGCAAGAAGAGGTACAAGACCGGTCAGGGTCTGTATATTTTTCATCTGCTGATCAAAGACTGGACATGGTTTTCCTTTCTGTCAAATATCTACTAAATTCTAGGGTCTAACAAGCAAACTAGATAACAGCATTAAAATTATATTTTGAGCTAAAGGAGATGCTTTCATGATAGTCACATATGAGAATGGTATAGGGCAATAGAGATGACTGATTTTAGTGCAATTGTTATCAAAGCAAGAAGCAATAAGCAAGCAAAAGCTTTATCCCATCCATTTTACAAAGAAAACATCAAGTCTTGCAGGCAGCAAGTCTGTAGTGTTCCCATGACAAGTACTTTTAAACAAGCAGAGTGTCTTTACCTAGATAAGTGAAGTTGGTGAAACATGAAACAATTACAGTGAAGTCTCCTTATTTTTGAAGAGCAATACTAATCCAACTTTTCAGATGATTATGTACTAAAACAGAGCTGGTGATCAAATCTGTAAAATTCAATCCTAAGAAAGAAAAAAAACCCCTAAAACAGTGAACGTGAATGTCATTTTGAGGTGCTGAAGAGGGCAATAAGGTTTTCTGAAAAAGACCTTGAAATCACACTTCTAAAAAATGCCAGAGGAATTGGTTATTTTTGTGCTGTTCTTTCTGTCATTGCATTCACTGACAAGAGAAGAGATGAATAGTTTGAGGGAGGAGAGACTAGAGAGATTCGCTCACTCTGCAGCTCTAAGATTTCCTCAGGCCTAGACTGACTGCAATTTCCTGATCCTTCTGTAATGTTTATCACAATAGGTTACCACCAGCCTTTAATGTTTTATATATTCTTAATGAATATTTTCATCCTCCTTATTATGACAAAAGGGCAGAGTCATATATTAAATGCAGAAAATATCATTCATGTAATGTATTCGCATAAAGAAATCTTCATGCTGTGGCAAAAAAAGGTCAGAATGTATGCAGTCTGCTGATTAAATTGTGCATTGGTAAAACAAGCAAGCAAAAAAATCTTGCAAATCATTGTTCCTCTAGACAGCTTTAAGATTATGATCTGCCAGTTCTTGGTGCTGCCGTAAATATACAAGTAACTCAGCCTCATGAAAGTTTTAATTTAGAGGGCTTAAGTTCAACTCATTGCTCCCTTTTTTGACTGAAAAGAAATTATTTAGACTAGTGAAATGTTATCATTACTTCTGGACAAACTTAAATAAACAAATGATGCGATAGATTTATAGGTATCTGGTAAAAACTTCCATTTTTAGTTATATATAGTGTTAAACAGGCTTATTTTTGTGTTAGGCTTTTATGGACTTTGTCAGTTCTGTTATATGCTGTAATGAATTAAGATTATTGACATTATGAAACTGTTTCTTATGGAACTATCTCTTTTGAATAGTTCAGCTGATGATATTACAAGCCTAAACTTGTAACACAATGGCATATGTCCTGTGCTGTAATTAATGATATCAGAGTCTTTTCCCACTTACTAAAAACCTGTCTTATAAAGAGTCCCAACCCTTGAGCAAATGTTGGGTGGGGATTACATGGCTTGCTACTGTAACTGGTGGTACAACGGTTAATTACACTGTAAATGAGGTGGACAAACCTTTGACTGCCATACGTGTTCCAAGACTGATTCTTTTGATTTCTGGATACCATAAATGGCCATATTTTGTTCAGCATGTAGCTTTATTACACACTATATCTGTCTGTAATGTCTACTTTATGTAGCCAGAGCTTCTCCTCTGTCATATCTTTAAAAAAGAAATATATTGGTATAAGTTAAAAGCGAGAAACAAGAAGGTTTTATCAGTCTAATGGTATAAAAAGTACATAAAAGAAACAAACACACATAAACACGTGTATTAGAAGACCAGCAATGCATAAAGGAACTGAAATATTTTGAGAGGCTTATGTGGTATTCTTACTCTTCTTATATGAGCCTTTGAATTGTACCCCTTCAGGTACACTTCCAGTTTGTAGTTGGGTGTCTGCAATTCTCTGTAAAGTCTTCCTTTCCACTCTCCTAAAGTAACAGATGCAAGAAGATGAAATAAACAGAATGGGATTGAATGATTTCCTGTTTTTTCACCTTCTCCTTCTCTTCATTAAAAATTCTCCCATGTCACTTTACACTGTAAATGCAGTCACAGCTTGGCAGAAAGGACTTTGTGTTTCATAATGGGTGCAGTAGAAGGAAAGTAACTTGAATACAAATATTTATGTGTGGTAGACCGACTTCTTCCCTGAAAATTTTTCAAAAGTAAAGTGAAGCATTTTGCATTAAATGAAATAACACCTCTTTTTTGAGTGTTCAGGCTTCAAAGAAGAGATACACATTAACACAACAGCATAGGAATATCACAAACTACTGGGATTATCTAGATCATTTAAAATAATCCTATCTTTAAAAAAATCAAACCAAACTTCATCCAAGGATAAAGACACAGTAAAAGCAATCTCAGGTTTACAGCAGTTGTCTCTAAGAATTTGTCTATGGCAGATGAAGGACGGAAGACAGAAAGGAAGCAAGCAGAGAGTAGAGAATTTTAGGTCAATTAACATAATGTGAATTCTCAGGTGGAAAAAAATCAACTGGAAATACAAATTTACTACTTATAAAAACAAGTCAAAACAACCCAATACTTTTATAAGTCAATGTAGTATGTTGTGGATTCACGGGAAGTAGCTTATCCCGTATATGATGACTCTCACATGGGACTTTTTAAGCAAGTTAAGAGAATATGTGCAAGATTAAATCATTCTGGAATAGGTCTGCTGTCAAAATGACACATAAAGAGGAGTTCCTCAGACTTCTGCTCTGCATCCAGCCTTATTCAACAATTCCATTCATGACCAAAGAAGACAGACTAGAGTGGGGTTTTTTAATCTCTGATGCCAACAGGAGGCCGGCGGGACTGCATGTATTTTGGAGGCTAGGGTTCAATTCAAAATGATCTTGACAGAGTAAATAAATAGCCAAAAAATCATCTAGCATGTGGAAGTGGGAATAGCTGATGACAGGCTGCAGAATAATGTATTGGTTCTTTGGAAAAGGATCTGGAAGTTACAGTATATTGAATATTGAATGCAAAAGTACATCATACTGTCATGAAAAAGACAAACATCAGCATGAAAGATATGTAATATCTTCCTCCCACTCTATTCAGCACAAGAAACTCTACGCTATTATACCTGCTCTCTTCAGCAAGAGTATGAGTTCAGTTTTAGGAAACATATGTGCAGAACAATTAGAAAGACTTTGGAGGATCAGATGCATAGAGAACAATCTGTTAAAAAAATTTAAAGTACTGGGGTCATTTAGCATAAAGAAGAGATGTCTGAGACAAGAATCCTGAAAGTAGTCTCAAATTCCCTCAAGGCTGCTGCAATAAGGAAGTAATTAATCTCTACTCCACATGCATAGTTGATAGGATGAGAAAAAAATATCTTAAGCTACAAGTAACAAATAAATGGGCCCTGATGGGAATGTACCCACAAGTACTGAGGGAGCTGGCAGATGTTATCGCTAAGCCACTCTCCATCATCTTTGAAAGGTCATGGAGAACAGGAGGCTTACCTGAGGACTGGAAGTAAGCCAGTGTCACTCCAATCTTCCAAAAGGGCGAGAAGGAGGACCCGGGAAACTACAGGCTGGTCAGCCTCACCTCCAACCCTGGAAAGGTGATGGAACAGCTCATTCTGGAAGTCATCTCTAAGCATGTGGAGGAAAAGAAGTAGTACCAGGAGTAGTCAACATGGATTCACCAGGGGCAAATCCTGCTTGACCAATCTGACAGCCTTCTATGATGGCATGACTGGCTGGGTAGATGAGGGGAGAGCAGTGGATGTTGTCTACCTTGACTTCAGCAAGGCTTTTGACACTGTCTCCCACAACATCCTCATAGGTAAGCTCAGGAAGAGTGGGTTAGATGACTGGACAGCACCAACCAAAGGCCTCAAGGGACACTTAAGGAATTTCTTGCCTTCCCTGTGAAAGCGATGGCAACCAAAGCAGACTTGGATAAGAAAAGTCTGCATTGCATATACTTTTTCTGTGCCAGCTTCGGCTTGCTAGCTCATGCAGAAGAGTGATGACCCCACTTGCACCTCCCACGTATTAATGCTGCTGGCTGTACTAGCCAAGCACTCCTGTCCGGGCACTCTGGGACCTCAGTGATTAGGAACTCAATTGCCCCCAATTTACACACCTGCACATCCTCATACCTAGCTGCAATCTGGCTCTATGGCATTAAAAGGATACACATGAGAAAAAGAAAATTCAAATATTGCCTCTGTATGACAGAATATGAATAAATAAGGGTGAAAGATTTATAGTACATTAACCATTGGAGAATTCAACCACTGTAAATACAGTGTGCTCTTGAAATTATACTGACAATTTGGAAGTAATTGAAGGATACTATGTGTAAATGTCTCTCTATATAGAGGCAGGTCCATTCACCCAAAATTGTAGAGAATAAATAACATGCAATATGATTTCTTTTATACCAAAATGACACTCCAGAGAAAATGGAGAGCATAAGCAGGATAATGTGACAGCAAAAGGCAGACAAAGGACACTGTAAAAATGCTCAGGGGGGAGAAAAGGAGAAACGGGAAAAATAGGACAATGTGCTAAGGAAAAAATCTAGGCTGCAGAAAGAAGTAAGGCTTGGTTGACATGATATGTTAAAACAAAAAGGTTAAATGAAAGGAATAGGTGTATTGGAGAAGAAAAATTAAGAAGACATATGACAAAAGAGAATAAAGCTACCGCTGTAGAACACAGGAAAAAATAGCTAATATGATGAAGATAAATATAAAGGTAGTTCAGTGCTAAAAGAGAATAAGGGAAGACTCAAGGTAGGTTGGACATTTTCTTCCTGAGACAAAGAGACTTGGGTGAAAATGACACAGAAGCAAGTGTGTAAAAAATGAAATATGTGAGGAAACAATGGGAAAAAAAGTAAGATAAAAAGCTCTGAGTTCTGTTATGGTAATGGTGCTTCTTCTGTGCTGATGTGCTCAAGTTTAGTAGTACCCATAGTGGCACAAACACACCGTGCATAAAGCTTTGCACCAATGTCATAGAAGACAGGACTTTTGGAAATAAGATAGTGGTCTGATGCGGGGAGAGGGGGTACCACAGCTCATAGCATGTGCTTGTGGCTATCTCAAAGAATATAATTCATGCTGCTAAAGGGCTTCTCTTTCTTCCTCCAGTGATTTTCCATATGCCCATTGCATACTAGTGACTCAAGATAACACGTACACAGAGGATTAGATGCAGGAGGCCATAGAGTACCCAGGACACTGACGTGGGATTGGAAGACATATCACAGAGTCTACAAGAAACTCATGCTTTTTTGAAAGTAGGCGCTGAAAGTCCAGGCATATCCTAATCTTCCAGGGTATCTAAAATAGCACTAGATACCAAGGTAGCCAAGTCCACTGACATCCCACATGGGCTGTAACACTTTGGTCATCCTTGTAGGATGAGAAAATACCATCTACTCATTAGCAGGGCAAGAGAACAATTCCATTGACCTCAACCAAGCATAAGGACATTTTACTATCTCTCCACCCTAGACACTAGGAAAATTTATAGATGANACATCCCACATGGGCTGTAACACTTTGGTCATCCTTGTAGGATGAGAAAATACCATCTACTCATTAGCAGGGCAAGAGAACAATTCCATTGACCTCAACCAAGCATAAGGACATTTTACTATCTCTCCACCCTAGACACTAGGAGAATTTATAGATGACTCACATCGTATTAGAGGTTTTATACTGAATCAGACAAAAAAAAACAACACCCAAAAATCCTCTGTGGCATTCCCGCCACATAGGTAGTTTTCTCAGACCTTTCAGGATGTTGTGCACTGGGAAAAAGTGAGAATAATCTGGGAATCATTCAGAACAATCCATCATCCCGGCTTCAAAGATAAGACAGCTAAGGTCATTGCAAGACTGTTCTTTCTTCTCCCTACAACACAAAGTCTAGGGACCAAGATGAGTCTGTTAAAACTAAGGGATGAGACTGCTTTATTTCCGTTGTGGGCATCTTTTTCATAGGATTAGCAGCTACAGTGTCTATTTAGCATTTTCTTACACTTTTGTTGCTTCGGTGAAAAAAGCTGCAGCAACATTTGTCTAACTAGATCCAGATATACAATACAGGAGCAAAATACAGGGAAATACTGTCATTATACATTAAAGCTCTCAGAATGCTATATTTGTGCCAGTTATATATACTCTAAATGAGATGATGCGTTCTGCTTTCAATTTTAAAAAAATCTAACAAACATTTTGATTTAATTCAAAAACATTTCTAAAACATCTGACCTGGTGAAAATCCTAGACAAAAAGCCCTCCTTACACGGAAGAGTAAACTTGAATTTGTGGGGTTTTAATCATGGGATAAATGCAATAGACTACTGAATGAAGAGGAACGTTTCTTTATAGATTTTAAGTAATTTCATGTCTCCTTTTGTATAAAATTGGCAAATCATAAAGTGTTGTTAAATACTTCGAAATTAACAATTCCTGGTATTGAGGTGTATCAATGATTATAATGTGCAGCTTTCATAATCAAGCAATAAACATACACAACTTCTACCTAGTAATTAGGGTAGATTTGTAGAATATGCTTCTAAATATGTGTATGTTTCTTGAGTAGTACCTTCTCCCCCTAGTTGTATCTCACTGAAATCATGGCATATTCAACAAGATAACTCAATGAATAAACTGCAATTAGCATGAATGCCAAGCATGGCTATTTTGTTATATGTTTTTAGGGCATGTTTCTATTTTCCTTGTCAGTCAGCAGCTCCAAACTCAATTGCATTTCCTAAGTAATCCTGAATTGCTTATAAGTTAAATGATATTAGTTGTATGTAAAATGTATCTCTGTGTTTGGGATCTCAACAAGCAAGTGGAACCCTGCACTTGTTCTTGTTTACTACAACAGAAATTGAATGTCTGCATAAAAAGGTGAATTATTCCTTCAATGTATGTCCTTCAACAGTTGCTGCAAGATTAGGACTTTTTTTGAAAAGACTGCTTCCCTGAAGGTGCTCTTGTACTCTGTATTGAGTCAAAAACTTGTGCTTTAAATTCTTGAAAAAACGCATCAAACTGGAACTTGTGAACTGGTTCTATTTGCTGCCTGTGGAAATAATTATTTGAGCCAAGGTGGGGAAAAGTTTAATTTCAATGCATGATAAGCATGGTTCCACAAGCAGCTGAGATTCATACGATCAGACATATGGAGTGAAAACCGGAAGCCAGTAAAGGCATTCTCGTGTTCATGCATATGCTATTCAAGGAACGTTAGAGGCCAGAAAAGCATGACTGGTTGGCCTGATTTCCTCTGTGAAAAGCATTAAAACAGTAACCACAGAAAGGAAAAGATCACTATTGTGAGAACATTTACCTCTCTTGCCTCTGCTTCTGAAAAGTCTTCTCAGCATTAGATTTAAGAAACCCTGCACAATATTGCATTTTAAAGCCATTCATTAGGAGACTACAAACTGTTCTAGTGGAGAGACAGAGTAAAATACCTGTTGTCAGTAGGCAGTTCAGTGATTGGGGTTGTATGAATCTGTTATTGTAAGCTGAGGTTTTTTGAATACAATAAAAATTTTGACTGCATGTTGAAATGTAATATTTGTATTTAAAAATTCCAATTTTGTTTTTAAATTCCTTCCCAATTTATGTTTTCTTCCAAGTGTATTCTTAACTATGTTTGCCTCTTGATGGGAGATACTACAGCCCAAGAAATCTTGAAAATGACCAAACTATCCAGAAACTCAGTCATCACAAATGGTGACACGGTGTGTTGGGTCTGTGTGGTGGGGCTTTGGTAGCGGGGCAGGGGCTACAAGGGTGGCCCCTGTGAGAAGCTGCTTGAAGCTTCCCCAGCTCCAAGTCAGACCTGCCTCAGGTTGAGGCTGAGCCTGTCAGTGATGGTGGATGCACCTCTGCAGTAACGTATTAAAGAAGGGACAAAGAGGCTGCTAGAAAAAAGACCTGCAGTGGAGGGAGGAGGGGGATGTGAGAGAAACACCTGTGCGGATACTGGGAGTCAGTGAGGCAGTGAGGCAGCCCAAGCAGAGATGCCCCTGCAGCCAGTGGGGAGAGGGCAGGCTGTGCCCCTGCAGCCCACGAAGGATCATGGTGGAGAAGCCCATGAAGGACCATGGCAAGGCAGATGGACCTGCAGCCCATGAGAGACTACAGTGGAGCAGAGACGGACCTGCAGCCTGTGGAGGACCCCATGCCAGGGGAGGTGCCTGCTCTCCAAGCAGACTGTGACTCTGTGGGCAGTCCGTGCTGGGTCAGTGTGTTCCTGAGGGGCTGCACTGTGCGGGAAGGACTCACGTCCGAGGGGTTCGTGAGGGACGGTCTGCCATGGGAGGGACCCCGCGCTGGAGCAGGGGAAGCATGAGAGGAGCCCTCCCCACTTGAAGAGGAAGGAGCGGCAGAGACAATCTCTGGTGAACTGACTGCACCCCCATTCCCTGTCCCCCTGCCACGTTGAGCGAGAGGAGTGAGAGACATCAGGAGAGACGGGACTCGAGCCCAGGACAGAGGGAGGGGTTGGGGAAGAGGTTTTTAAGATCTGGTTTCACATTTCATTATCTTACTCTGTTTTGATTGATGAGAAATTAAATTGATTTTTTTCCCTAAGTCAAGTCTGGTTTTGCTCGTGACCATAATTGATGAGTGAACGCTCCCTGTCCTTGTCCCAGGTTTCAGTATATTTTCTTTCCATCCCAGTAGGGAGAAGGGAGTGAGCGAGAGGCCGCAGGGTGCTTTGTTGCCATCTGGGCCTAAACCACAATGCATGGGTGTGTAGCCAAGCTCCGATTTGACAGAGACCTAAATGATACAGGAGGTGTCCGTGAACAGCAGCTGGAATAAATATCGTAGGAAAAATCCCATGAAACAAAAGCAAAAATTCATTCACTTGTTTTTCTGCATTTTTAAATCAAAATCCAATTGTTTGTGCAGTAATAAGTTTTTTATCAATATATTAAAAAATGTAGCATTTTGCAGTTTGATAGCACTATAATACTTTAAAATTTTTAGAGGAAAAATTAACAACATAATGAATGATTGAAGACTGAAATGAGGAGTAACCAAACTGCATAACAGTAATGCAGTAACAAGAAGAATTCTAATCACAGGAAAAGAAGGAAAAGTAAAGATTATTAATGCAAACACAATAAAGAATTTTTTAAATTTATTTTAAAAGTATTACAGATCAGAATTTACTTGTTGCTAAATAACATACTACGGGATAAAATATTTCGGTCAACGTCCTCTGATATTTTCCAGGACCTGCAGTGTAGTCTTTCAAGTTGAAGAATGTCTTTGAGATTTATAGTGCATTTGTCATTTGGCAGAGAGAATTCTACTCTCCAGTTTATTTGCTTTTTGGCAATCAATAAAGCTATTTGTACAAAAGTCCCTTTGAATTTGTCTAGCCTGGTATTTTCATTTCTGTGAAGTAAACAAACATGGGATAAATAGGAACTTTTATTTTAGCTATTCTATTTGTGACTCGAATCACTCGAGAGTAATACTTTCACAATTTAGAAGTTCAAAACATATGCATGGGGTCACTTTCATTTTTTAAAAAATCTTGGACAGAAAAAACTAGTAACCTTTACTGAACAAGTTAAAAGATTTGTAACTTGTATAAAATTACTAATATAACTACTGACATTTAACAGAATTTAGTACTTTAAAACTGATTTACATTTTCATTTGGCTGTGAGCAAGCTTCTGCAGACTTCATTGTTTCCTGTACTTCATGTTTTGTGATGAATTTATAAGACCAGAGTAAACTTGAGTTTGAAAAATGGTCGTCTAGCTCTGCACCAGTACTCTTTAGCTCACGACATGTCTGAGAAACACTTCCGCTGAAAAATGGATTTTCTGACCATTCAAGGATACATCCACTTTATACATCAACACTGAGGCAGGCTCCATCATCATATTTCTTCTTACTGCCTCCTCTGAAGTGTTTTCTATGCAAGTGACAAAAGTCAGTATCTAAACAGCATCCACATGATAATTCCTTCTCATTCTAGCCATTACTTTCTAGTCAATTATCTCTATCTATTATGTGTCACTCATTTCTCATTTTAGGCTTTACAAGGGTGCTTAATGGAGAGATGCCAGAAGCATGTAAAGGCAAAGAGTCTTGTTGGCTTTTCACATCTGAGACTTGGTATATATAGTTGGCATTACATGTCAATATAGCCTTCCTATGTTGTGTTTGCTCTCCAGTAACCCAAAGGCTTCACCAATGGCTTTTCTTTTAGTTTGAGGCTTATACAATCACATTTGTGTGTGTCCTAGTATGTCTGAATTTGTGCATGTGTTTATAGATACATCTTCTTGTTTGTTTCTGTGTCTGTCAGTAACTTCTAAATACGCAGCCAATTTCAAGCTGACATGACACAGCAACAGGATTTTCAAAGTATATGAGCTTCCTGGAAGTCCCATGAAAATAAGCAACCAGGGGAAAAACAGACCAGGATCAGTTTCATGGAGAAATGTAGTGCCTTCCCATTATAGTGCCTTTGTTTCTTCTCTGTTTGAGGAACCATCTGCTTGAGGAGATTATAATCAGTTAGCCGGCACCACGTAATTGAATGGAAAAAGAATGCGTAGTCTGAACTACTTCATAACTCAGATTTTTAGATGGCAAGAGATATTTTGATTCTTAAACAATCAGGTCTCTTATTGATAATGGTCTATTGATAAGAACAGCAATAAAAGAAAAGGCTGGGATGACTTTAATGAATGTACGTAGTTAACTAGAAAAAAGTGCTTTGATGGCTGGTTTTCTCAAATAATTGGCTCAGTAACCTTAACTTTATCAATCTTTTCTGATTATCAAGGTTAAATAATTGAATGGATAGACTTCTGGGGAGCTCACAGTCTTACACAGAGGACAGCCACTTACACACATGGTAGAAACTCATTGTTTAAAGAAGTTGTTTGTGAGAGAGGGGGAGTATTCACACACAGACACACAAGTTAATAAATACTTGCATCTTAATTGTGAGAAAACACAACACAAAAATAAAACAGGAGCCCTGAACAATTTTCAAGCAGCAGTCATGTATTTTACGAAGTATTTATGTACCAGTGATAGTACCCGTCAACCTGTCTGCTTTCTTGTAGATAACCAGCAAAGTTTATTTCATCTGCAGGCCTCTTCATTCCCTAGCTACGTCTCTCAAAATTGTTTCAGTGATAGAAACACCTGAAGTCACCAGTCAGTAAACAGGTCCCCATGAAACATGATGCCATTGAGGTTTTTATGGAAAAGAAAAAAATTTTACTCCAAAGAGAACCAAGAAGGTGCTGTCCAATAGTCATTACACATGAGAGATATAGAAACACCAGTCTTGTACTCTACGTATCATCTGCATGTCACAAAATAGGATTAAAATAGGCTGGCACAAGAACAGTAGGCACCAACGTGGTGGCATTACAAGAAATCAGATTCTTGTGCTGTTCCTATTTGTATAACCTAAAGACATATTTGCAAATGTTGGCCTTGCAGGGACAGCGCAAGACAGTAACCACTATGCACTGCTCTCTCAGGGCAAGGAGCTAAGCACTACCTGCTGCCATCACTGCTACAACATTCACCTCACTGATGAGATAAACATTTCTTCCTTGCTTTTGAAGACATTCTCTGCTGCTAAGAGCCACTGTACGAGGGTGAGTGAGGGAGTAGCTTGCAAACACCCTTGGGTTGGCAGCAGAAAATCATGGTCTGAGCAGTCGGAAGGGGCTTGAAATCTGAGAAATGACAGTGGGAGGAGGAGCAGCCCTCAAGCTGCAACTTTCAGAAACATTATGAGTTTACCTTTTCTTAGGGCTAAGGCGAAAAGCGAGGTTGAATTATTCATTGCACGCCAGTCTCGGCAGTAATACAAGAACAAATGATGCAGACAGGGGCACATTAGAGAAGTCCCCAAGGAATGGAGGAAAGCTCCTAGGTAAGCCAGTGTATTCAAATGCACTAGAAGACCTGAGATATTACTGAGACATCAGTCCAAACAGACACCTATAAACTAGTTACACAGGATAAATATGGAAATTTAACTAAGAAGCGATACATCCATCACCTGGAGAACCTACTTGATACTCCAAATAAAGCTATTAAATAGGAGAAGCCTCAATAAAAAATCCACTCCTCAGTTTATTTCTCTCTTTCCCAGGATGATTCCAAGCTGTTATTTTTCTTTTTTTTTCAAATTGTTTTTACTCTCAGTAATGTAAACAAAGTAAACTATATGAAATCAACAACACTACCTAAGATGCTGTGGTTTTGGAAATCTATACTGTATAAATGATCAAATAAAAAGGTAAAGGTCAGAACAGTGTCTTGTTAAAAAAGACTGGCAGCTAATTGGAAAAAATCTGTCGACTCTGAGCTCAACTAAACTCCCTGTTGTATTTCTTCAGAACATGTCTGGTGTTTTATTTATGTGTGTAGTGTGTTGTGATTTTGCCTACTATGATTTGTGTTTGGTTTTCAACCTGTTCTTGAAGATATTTGGCATGGAACTAATCCTCACTCCAGCTCATCCTCCCCCACTTCTAACCTGACTTGAGTTATAGCTTGATATTTGAAAGATTTTCTGCAAATAATTTTGTCTTGAGTGGGAGGATTATACTACTGTTCAGAACATTGATCTCGGTGAAACTTATAGGGCAAAAAATTGCACAGACATTCATGAGGTTACCCACAGGCATGAAACTTTAAATTAGTCAGAGAGTTCATAAACATGTAGTGAGGAATGTATAAGATTGACCTGGCTGATGCAGTTAAATGGTTAACAGACGAGGTTCAAGGAACAGCATTGCATTTCTAAGTAAGTGCTCTGTTATAAATCTCATACTTTCAAAATGGCCTATAAGTACTCTTATTTTATGGATTAATGGTAACTAATCTGAGTGTTCTCTAACCACTTGTTTTTAGACAGAACTAGGCTCTGAATATCTCAGTACTGAAGTCCTTTAAATTATCTTCAGAAAAGCAGTTAAAACACCAATGTGCTCAAAATATTTTGTCACTTCTTTCTTCTATTTATTCTTGACTTGAAAATACTCTAAAGAAAGGATTTCTTGTGGTAGAAAGGGATGAAGAAAGAGATGCTGTCTGTATCACACAGTTAATACCACACATTGGCACTACAACTATCAAGGAAACCTTGCGTGATTCCTTTCTAAAAGCACACTGCAGCTAGAATGATAAAGAAAACACCTTACTATCCTAGGCAATCAATGTAGTTTTCTGCAAAATCAGGAGAAATTTTTAATCACTATTAAGCTTTTCTGAGCAGAGACTGAATACGAGCTTGTGATTTGCTCACAATTACAATTTTCTACATAAAACGTACTTTATCATTGTATGTAATAACCAAGGTCATGGAACAACAGGACTTTCTCATGCAGTCTATTCATTTCAGCAGCAAGGATGATTACAAAGCTATCAGACACCCAAACCTCCAACAAGTTAACTTTTCAAGGACACAGCTGGAGATGGACAATAGTCACTATGAGTTGCCACTATGGAGCTTGTGCACTGTAAAGGAAATAGTGACTTGCAAGTGTATAAAAGATACACATACATTTTGTATATAATATAAACACATACAAAATAATTTAAAGGAGCTTATCAGAAGGTGAATGAAGAGAAGAGGTGATCCATTATTTAAATGTTCTTGAAACAGTAGACATTGTCTAACCTGAAGAGTGTCAGAGGCAGAGGTCTGACTAGTAGTATGACTTTTGAGATATTTATTCTCTGTGTCTTATGGTCTCTGTTTCACGAACAACCACAGCTGCTGGGTCTTTTTCATGGCACCTGCAACCCAACACTCCATAACTAGTATGAAATCTGGTGTGCTGCATTTGGTACCCAGAGGAGAAGATAAAATGTTACAATGACGTAGCACAGGCTGATAGGACTGCAGAAGTCTCCACTGTCTATGTCTATACTGACTTCTGCCCACAGCAAAAGCATTATCGTACAAACGTTCATGCTCCACAGAAGGATTGCTATAGCAGGTGTAAGGAAACTCCCACCACCCCTGCAGATCCTCAAAGTTCTGTTAACAGAGAAGGGGTAACTTTGGAAAACATCTGTAAAAAACATCTTTTCAACAAAAATATGTCTCCCAACTTAACTGCTAAAATAAATAGGCAGGTAGGCAGTCACACAGATGGGCAGATGTGAGCTATAAGCTAGGGAACACGAAAATGAGTTTCTTAAAACTGGAAGCTTTCAAAGTAGAGAAGTAAGTGTAAGGTCAAAAGGAGTCATTCTAATCTAAACTAGTCTCCTGCCTAAAACAGATCAAAAGTATTCCTTCACACTGTTAATTCCTGCCAACACTACAGAAATACCTTTCAAAATTTGAGGCAGGATAATTTTATTAATGATCACCCTTGGTGACAACCTATGACATTATTCAGGAAGTTGCTCCACTAGCTATGTATTGTAACATCTACAAACATTCATTTAAACAAGCTTAACATTAAATTTCCATTTTCCTGTCTAGGTAGAGCAGCNTAGCAGGTGTAAGGAAACTCCCACCACCCCTGCAGATCCTCAAAGTTCTGTTAACAGAGAAGGGGTAACTTTGGAAAACATCTGTAAAAAACATCTTTTCAACAAAAATATGTCTCCCAACTTAACTGCTAAAATAAATAGGCAGGTAGGCAGTCACACAGATGGGCAGATGTGAGCTATAAGCTAGGGAACACGAAAATGAGTTTCTAAGTCTAAGAGTAACTAAGTCCTTATACATCTGTGTCACAATTTAAAGCTGGGCTGGCTATTAAACAGATGACAGATGTTCTACATTAACCCCCTCCCTCCCCAAAAAGTAGGGGAAGAGAAAAGGCAAAGGCTTCCAGGTTGGAAAAGTTAAAACAGCTTTAATCTAACTATAATAATAAGGTATAATAATAATAATAATAATGGAAAAAAATAAATATATCCGAATCAAAATCTAGCTCCCCCAACAATGTTCACTTCACCTGGACGCTGCAGGGCACACCCCAGGAAAGTTCCAGACTGTACTCAGCAGCAGGCAGGAACTGGATTCAGGAATGCACAGATCAGGATCAAAGGCAGAAGAATCGGACAGAGTCCTCCTTGGGTGCCAGCCATAGAAAAAGAGAGAGATTGACCCTCGTGACCCCTCAGCTTTATACCAAGTATGACACATATGGGATGGAATACTGCATTTGGTGAAGTTTGGGTCACATGTCCAACCCGCTCCTCCCCACCGGAGGGTGGCAGGTCTGACCCCTTCTCCGTTTTTCATTTCCAGCACACAAGAAAGTTAACAGAAGCGACTATCGATCTTGGTCTCCGTAAGGATAGCTATAAGCAAGAGCCTTTCTCCACACCATTCCTGATGATATTCCAACACCNGAAAGTTCCAGACTGTACTCAGCAGCAGGCAGGAACTGGATTCAGGAATGCACAGATCAGGATCAAAGGCAGAAGAATCGGACAGAGTCCTCCTTGGGTGCCAGCCATAGAAAAAGAGAGAGATTGACCCTCGTGACCCCTCAGCTTTATACCAAGTATGACACATATGGGATGGAATACTGCATTTGGTGAAGTTTGGGTCACATGTCCAACCCGCTCCTCCCCACCGGAGGGTGGCAGGTCTGACCCCTTCTCCGTTTTTCATTTCCAGCACACAAGAAAGTTAACAGAAGCGACTATCGATCTTGGTCTCCGTAAGGATAGCTATAAGCAAGAGCCTTTCTCCACACCATTCCTGATGATATTTCAACACCAACTATAAACACAGAGCCTCATCACTGCTAGAAGCAGCTACTGCCTAAAAGACATGCAGTTAATTTCAGAGAGTGCAGCTTCTCAGAAGAGACTTAGCTAAAAGGCAAAATTACTAAAAGAAGCTTAGTTCTGTCCTAGCCCTAACTAGGACACTCTGTCATGACCATCCCTCAAAGCCCGTGCAGAAGAAGACGTGAAAGGATAGGACTGGATTGGATGTGACTGACCAGCTTGCATGTGCTGAGCACTCACGCTTGTCCACTGAAGCTGCACAACACAAGGTTTTCTCCCATCTGAAAAACAATTCCTGGCACCTACCAGCTCGACACACTCAGAGTGAACTCGCAGTGAATAATGACGTGTGTGGGTCCTACAGCTGCCTGCTTTAATATCAGCAGAAATCGTAAGAACCCAAAGGCTCTCATATATGCTACCACACACAGTGAACTGACCTTTTGTTTTACTGCCCTCAAGAAATTTGACCAATTTTGTAGACAGATAAATTGACTAGCTATTCTCTTTCTAATTTTGTTTTACTTATATAGATATATTTAATGTATGGATATTGTTAGTTATCGCTCATTCTCCTTGGACGCTTATTCCCTGTTCAGGTAATTTCTTTGTGTTACAATGGTTGGCTATTGATCTTGATCAGGTTGTTACTATGCTCTGTTACTCTACACATTTCTTTGGCAAAGTGCTGTGCGCTTTTTCCTTCTCATCGTTACAGACTGCAGACTGTTACAACTTCTCAGTGAAGTTGTTTCAACTTATCTCTGTTTTTATGACTCTTTTTCTTCAGATGAAGTGTACCTACTCTGTCTCTCAGGACATTTGCCAAACAGCAGTGCACAAGGGATTAACTATTTCTGGAATTCATTCAGTTACACAGCTCAGGAAGGTCTTTACACTTTGAACAAAGACAGTGTCTCCCACTAGTTATTTATACCCCAACACAAGACTTGCCCATGGCAGGAGACAATAATTGTGGGTGTCACCAGGATGTAGAGACAGTGCAGGTCATGGATCCTCAGATGTCTTTTCTTGTTCCATTACAAAAAGATTTTACGAGAGAATTCAAAGTCTTTCATACTTGTAATTAGGTTACTGGAGAGAAAAAATAAATAAATGCATACAGCCATATAAATCACTTAGAGTAGATACCTCCTTCAAAGGCTGCTGTTCCACAAAGCAATGGTAGCATTATAATACTGTATACTTTTGATGAATCATGATATGATAGCTGTATCAACACATAAACATTTTATGCATCATTCCATCCACCGTGCACCTATCTGTAAACTAAAGCATGAATACACCAATTTCAAACCAATTTCCTTCAGTCGGGTAGAAAATGTAACTGCCCAACACAAATGCAAAATGAGAATTTCACCTAGAAAATGTTCAAGATTTGTTAAGCGATTTTTTGTTTGTGAAAGTGATTCAACAATTATGGGAAATGTTTTAAGAAATTTTTCTTTAAAAGCATTTGTCCCGTTGAAAATGCGTTCATCAAAGTTTTTTCGAAGCTGCTGAACATCGTAAACACATAGTTGAACATTTAGATACAACTTTAACAGATCGTGTTTAGCAATGACTGCATACTTTGCACAAAAAAACACGGACTTGGAGATCTTTAGAGAGATCTCTAAAGAAAGAATTAGACTGATAAGAAGGATGCTTGTTGCACATTGTTGTTCAAATCATTGCTCCCTCAGACTTTGAAGTAATGAATTCTCTGCAGATCACAGCAGACTATTAACCAATCCATTCTGGAAATCAGTTTTGCGAGGGTATTTGAAGGATGAGCACTCCTACTACATTGAGTTTACTTCTTGGTTTCACAAGTGAGTAAGGCAGACTTCGGATATGCCTGTTAGCTCCAAGGGGTACAAATAAAAAGTCAAGGAAAGACCATGACGCAGATATTCCTTGTTCTAGAAATCATCCAGTGAACAAAGACCACTGAAATAAAATAATTAAATAGACAAGAAATAAAATATTTTCAACAGATGGCAATACAAAATTTGCAAGAGAATTTAGGCAGTAGCCTGGACTTCGTGGCTCAAGGGCAAGTGAACTCAGGTTTTCCTTTACTCAGATAACATCGTGACATATGTAGTCTTTGATATTCATGCACTATTACTTCTACAACAAGGCTTAATGAGCTCAAAAAGCAGTGTAAGTAAGTGGCCTTTGCACTGATAAAATGAGAGAGAGCAGGGAGTTCTGACTTTAAGTGATGTTTCTGAGGATCGGCAGTATTCAGAAAGGACGTCAGCAAGGACAATTTTCTTCTCTTTTAAGTCTCCATATTCCTAAGGACAGTTTTCCTGAGCAACTTTCCAAAAGCATTGCTGCTCTCTTGTTTTATTCCACAAATGATTTGGGACCATGCTGTTGAACTGTTACACATATGCATCAGATCCATGTGAATTTCCACCACAACTTGCTATGCAAGCGTTTGCATGATGAGTAGTCAGTGGTAACTGTTCCTGTGCACATGCCAGATGTGAACAACTAAAGCAAGCTACGGTGTCTTGGGTTGCCTCCTATCAGCTGAAGGCTGAACATGTGCACACGAAGAGTTGCCACAGAGCAGCTGACAGTCAGTAGTGTGCACATACTCTAAGCCTTTAAACTAATTTAGCTCTTTGAAAGACACACTCATGTAACACTCTCAAAGAGTTTATAAT
Organism: Steatornis caripensis; assembly: GCA_013398225.1. Taxonomy (NCBI): domain Eukaryota; kingdom Metazoa; phylum Chordata; class Aves; order Caprimulgiformes; family Steatornithidae; genus Steatornis; species Steatornis caripensis. The sequence goes on along the minus strand of VZSC01000917.1, from coordinate 69,735 downwards.
AGACATATCTCTCTCTTTTCCTCTCTCGTATTGTTTTAATAGCTTAATTTAGACCTATCTACCATGTGCATTAAAAGGCAGAACCAGTAATAAAACCAGAAGTATAAAACCTTGTCTACTTTAGGAAATTACTCTGGTTTAGTTTTGCTTTCCTCATTCAAGTAGCATGAGATCCTAGTGTAAACAAGGACAATAACATTAAAATGTGTTTAGCAGTACTGGTCAAACCAGCTAAACTCATGGTTTAACTGTTTTCATCCAAGCTACACACTACAGGGCATCACCAAATAAACCATCTTTCACAAGAAGCTTCATTTTTCAAATGTTATCATGACCATTTAACTACCTATGCAAAATACTAGTGGAAGCCAGGATGACTTCACCAGCAAGCCACAGATCACCAAAAGGATTTCTAATTTTTTTTTTTTTGAATGGGGAGGTGATAGATAATAGATCAGAAAAGCTAATAGCTTAAATATTTCTTAGAAGTACCTGTTGACACCAATGAAGACTGAATGAAAGACAGTCTCAGTATATACTATGATTGTGCACAAAGCTGACCTAGGAATTGCAGGCTGCGGTCACGCAGCACAATGCTATGTTGGGTTAGAAGTATCAGGCAAACTAACACATCAGACCAACATGCACAGCCCTGAGAATTAAGATGAGTCCACTCTGCAGTTTAAGAGTTTTGGTAATGCGGCACCATACCTGTTAGCCGGAAAAGACAATTGCAGCGTTTTACACATAGTCCCCTCCATCTTCTCCATAAAGTCTTCTTTTGTATGAGACTAATCATACCCAACATTTTCCACCTTTCCTTGGTAGTCACATTTTTTAAATTTAGCTGAGCTCTAAACTCTTTCCGGATTGCATACATCCTTCTCAAAATATGGTGTATAAAACTTGCACAGAACTTTAGCTGAAACTACAATGTGACTGGGTGTCAACTTATATGAAAAAATAGCAATGTTAGATTTATTTCTGGCATGATTCATCAGGACTTTATGTTTTACAGATTGAATACTCTGTATTAGAAACTATCTATTCTCTATGCAATTGATCTTTCATGGCTAAAGCAGAATAATTATCTCCCTCCACATGATACTTCTACTCATACTTTAGAATATCATCTGCCTGCTATTTAGAAAAGTACCTACCATGTTTGTTGACTGGTTTTACTTTCTGATCCATCATAACATAAGGAACAAGCGCTGATGCATAGCAGGACTTTCTCCATTCATTCATTTGATTTCTATCTTCATTTTGTATTTTGCAGTTGGATTTCCCAGAATAATAGAATAGCATTGTAGAACAGTTTGGGTTGGAAGGGACATTTAAAGCCATCTAGTCCAACTCCCCTGCAGTGAGCAAGGACATTTTCAACTAGATCAGGCTGCTCAGAGCCCCATGAATCCTAGCCTTGAATGTTTCAAGGGATGAGACATCTACCACCTCTCTGGGCAACCTGTTCCAGTGTTTCACGACCCTCATTATAAAAAATTTCTTCTTTATAACTGGTCTAAATCTCCACCCTCTTTTAGGTTTGAACCATTACCCCTTATTCTATTGCAACAGGCCTAAAAAATCTGTCCCCATCTACCTGATAAGCCACCTTTAAGTATTGAAAGGGTTAAGGCTTATAAGGTCTCCCTTTATAAGCCTCCTCAGAGCTTTCTCTTCTCCAGGCTGAACAACCCCAACTCTCTCAGCATTTTTTCATAGGAGAGGTGTTCCATCCCTCTGATCATTTTTGTGGTCCTCCTCTGGATCTGCTCCAACAGGTCCATGTCTTTCCTGTGCTGAGGACTCCAGAGCTGTAGACAGTATATTCCATATACCAGATTTCATCTTCCAGATTTCATCTTCCTGATTTCAGTTCACCTCTCAAATGAATCCAAAGCTAAAGCAAAGCAATAGCAAAGGAGAAAAAGAGCTTGCTCTAGGTTTGCCTCTAAATAGAAACCTGAATGTACAGAACTAGTGAAGCCTATTTCTTGCGAAATAAAATATGAAAGTTGCAAAATATCANGGTCTCCCTTTATAAGCCTCCTCAGAGCTTTCTCTTCTCCAGGCTGAACAACCCCAACTCTCTCAGCATTTTTTCATAGGAGAGGTGTTCCATCCCTCTGATCATTTTTGTGGTCCTCCTCTGGATCTGCTCCAACAGGTCCATGTCTTTCCTGTGCTGAGGACTCCAGAGCTGTAGACAGTATATTCCATATACCAGATTTCATCTTCCAGATTTCATCTTCCTGATTTCAGTTCACCTCTCAAATGAATCCAAAGCTAAAGCAAAGCAATAGCAAAGGAGAAAAAGAGCTTGCTCTAGGTTTGCCTCTAAATAGAAACCTGAATGTACAGAACTAGTGAAGCCTATTTCTTGCAAAATAAAATGTGAAAGTTGCAAAATATCACTAGATGAAGAACAAAATTTTCAATATCCATTGCCATCACAAGTGCTGAATAGCAGAGAATGTAGGGGAAAGTTGGAGGAGGTGGCATCATTCGTACTACTCAGTGCAGCTAACTTCTACTCATGCCTTTGAATGTGTGTGTAAGGCCCTTCAGGATGCTGAAAACGAATGGTTTCTCTTTATTCCAGCATCCCAAACTACTAGTTGTAGTATTGGTTCACTCTTAACTCAGATTAGGATTTTGTCATATTGCATGTGGTAAACCTTTACAGTTTGACAGGTGGCAATTGATAACTACTATCTCATTACAGTTTTTCAACTACTTGTGCATCAACATTACTGTAATTTCATCACCCATAATTTCATCATATTTCCCTGAAAGTGTCATAGGGGATATCATCAAAAGCCTTACTGAAGTTGAGAACTATCACGTCTTGTGCTTCTCCTTTTGTCCTCTAAACCAGTTATCCTGTCAAAGAAAGAAATTAGGCTGGTTTGTCGTTATTTTCTCTTAGCAAATCCATATTAGCTGTCTCTTATCACCTTATTATTCTCCAGGTACTTTCAAATTGATTGCTTAATAAATTGTTCCAATAACTTTCTAGTATTGAATTTACACTGCCTGCTCTATAGTTCTCTGGATTCTCCTTCTCTATGGATAAGTACTAGTATATCTGCCCTTTCTCAATCCCCTGGAGACCTTAAGTGTCTCACGCTAGATCTTGGAGATAAATACTGATGGTGTATTAAAATCTGATGGTTTATTACTTTCTTGAAGCAGATGTTTGTTTACAAAAAGAATGGGAGTTAAAATCAGTATTTTCAAACCAGAATTTTTACGATATTATATAATATAATTTTAGCTGCAAGTTAAGACCTTGCATAAAGCCACTACATGGAAGTATCATTGCCCTCGGGAGATGTTTGTGTCCATTCTTTGGAAAAGTATTACTTCACTTAAAAATAACCACCTAAAAAATTATAGGTGGATTTACAGGAAAATAAGGAAGACAGAAAAGAAGAAAAGCAGGAAGACTGGAAGGAGGGAAGGGGAGAGGGAGAGAGAGAAGTAGGAAGGAAAATATATTTCAAAAAAGGCAAATACAGGCAGGCAAGAAGCAGCATCACAGAATGAATCTGAGAATGGTTTCTAGCTAAATCTCCATCAACACGGTACCCTAAAATAACAATAAATAAAAAATAAACAGAGCTCATTTGAAGTAGAACATGTGAAAATACCAAAACTGCTGTAAATCTGTCTGTCTTTGCTTCTATTTGCATATATGAATGACTTTCTGGACTGCCTCCGGGAGGCTACTCTGGAAAAACTAAACTAAAGCTTTCTCCAAAATATAACTCGCCCTACAGAGGTCTTTCTTATAAGTTTAACTTTAAGTATTTCAGGCTTTGTGTATGTTCCTGGAAACACCTGTGAAATAAACAGTTGCCCAGATTAAAAGGAAAAAAAAACAATTCAGTTTGAAGCTCAAAGACTGTAAGCTGGTTTTCCAGACAACTTTGTTGTTTTTTTAAAGCAGCCATTCTATTTTTAGGGGAGAGTGGAACACTCTGCATGGAAATGTTTCCTCATTTAAAGAACCTTGTGTACGTTTTTATTTTTGAACATAGTCACTGATGAACGCTACTTACTTTGTGCGTATTCCTAACTGTTGTCATACATAATTTTATGCACAAAGTATTAACTGTAGTTTACTCATATCAGTGATGTTATTTGCATTCATGACTGCAACATCATGGTCTGCTATCATCTTCATTGGTCTGTGAAAACAGGAGTTGTCCAGAGAAAACCTTCATTTTATCAAATCCCACTTTCACTCTAGTAGCAACTGGCCATAGACATATCTAAAGTACAATAGAAGTAACATTTCAGCAACATAATAAACTAAATGCTGAAATTCTCTATTGGTATTGAATTGAAAATAATAATACTAGCAAGCAAATGCTGACTGTCCTTCAAAAACTTTCTTAGGTAGGTGGAAGCAGTAGCACATAGGGCAGAGATACTCTGTAAACAGAAGGTAAACATTAAGGACATTTATCCAGTTTAAGGGATAAAAAAAAGGAAACATTGCAGACACAGCTGGCTTTCAACATTTCCTCCTCCTTAGAACAAATTTGTCTTTTTATAGATTACAGTAAGCTGTAAGGAGAGTGAGATGTCAGGGAACTGCAAGAAATCCTTTATGAAACAGGACAGGGAGACAGTGACGACTGGCAAGAAGTGAGGACAACTAAAGTGAGGGAGATATTTCTAAGAGGCATCGCTGCTCACAGTGTGTCTCTTGTGGATATAAAGAATGGTTTGATAATAAGTAAGGCTCAGGTTTCAAACGTCCAAACCTGATGAAAGGAGGCAAATTCTGTTTCGGTAGGCTATTGTTCCATTTGCTGGAATGTGCTCCCGTGTCTCATTGCACGCAGCCTGCACATACAAATGTTCCCAAGGCACTGGCTCTGTCAGCAACAGCATTCTCCTCTTGCTTTAAAATATTCCATGTGAAGCATGTTAGACACGTTCCTTTCAGTTTTATCTGGTGAGAAGCAGCAGAAGACCATGTTTAAGGGGTCATTTTTTGTTCCATTTACTGCTAATTATGAATATAGCCTGTGCAGCAATTCTTCACGAAAATGTCTTTTCATCCTGTCTTACAGCATATCACTTCCTGTTTTTTTAAAAGGCTGCTACCTTCAGAAATATTCTTCAGTTTTGAGCTGCATCCATTTTAGCGCTCTCTAGTGTCTTCCCCTCCCCCACAGATGTTACTCATTGGAATTTCAATCAGATCATTCAGTTACCTATTTAGATGCTCAAATCATCATCAAGGTACCTTGAAATTCAGGATTGCCTCCAAAACCTGGAAATTGCCTGATTGCCTGACTGCCTGAGTGTGAAAATGTGAACCATACATGTGGCATTACAGCCGGTTATGGAAATAATCACTGGGAAAGTTAAGAGACTGTGGTGTGATCACTGGTCATTACGCAAATCTCACCAGATGATCTAACCAAAACCAAGGCAGGGCAGTGCCACGGATGTTAACCATTAGATGTCAGCGTCTATAGAATTACATAATATGGCAGAGATTCTGTGCTACATATGGAAAAACATTAAGTTCACATTAAACTCCAACAAACAATTGATGTAACCAGAGGTTAGTTTTATGCTGACAAGTAATACGAGAACTGTTCCAACAGCGTGAGAGGGAGTGAGAGAGGCAAGCAAGATGATGCCTTGCAGGATGCCTCAGAACCATCTCTTTACAGAAATCTTTCTAGAGATAAGGAGAAATACCTGAGGAGGAAGAGATACAGTAGAGCTGCAGACAGTTCTTAGAAGACACAAACAAGGCAAATAATGAAAGAAGCATCTTACCAGGGAAAAAGGGGACAACACAAAGCACTAAAGAAATAATAATTAAAAAAAAAAGTAGGCAGAATGTTTTGGCAAATGAAAAGGCTCAATTAAAAACAAGAAAAGAAAACAAGTTACGAAAATGATACGCATAAGATTAAGTTATTTGGAAACACAGTAAAACCAAAGGTACAATTGGTTAAAAAAGGCTAACTGGAAAGTGACAACAGATGCCAAACAAAAGCCAGCAGGATGGAAGGATCATTTTGACAAAGTGCTAATCCCTGCTGGCGATGCAGAGCCAAGAAGCCAAGGCATGCTGGAAGGACAGGGCTGCTTTCAAGACAGAAAGGATGTGAGCACCATGCTGCCAGCAGGAAAAGGAGGCAGAAGGTGCACTGATGGAGATCAGAAGAGGAGAGCTGATGGTGCAGACAGCATAACTGCTGAGCTGTAAATAGCTAGAAGGACACGTGTGAACAAAGCATCGGAAGTACAATCTTTTAAGCTTTTGAGCAGAGGTGATACTCAGTGACTAGCAAAACACAGCGGCTCTATCAATCCGTAAGGCCACCTACCTAATTTAGGCAATGACAGATATTAATCTCATTGTCGGTTTCTAAAAAAAAAAAAAAAACAACACATGAAGAATGAGACTTTTCACAGATTCAGAGCAGTTATAAAGAAAGTTGTAGAGCAAAAGCATGGTTTCAGGTAAGGTACTATTTGGATGTACTCACCCTGAGCTCACCAAGAACAAAAATGGGAATAGGGATTGTGGTATTTCTCTTTTCACTAACTTTCTGAAGGCATTCGATTTAGCATTTAGGAAAACATTATGGAAAGCAGCAAAATACGATGTTCTAGATAAAACAGATTCTATTCAAAATGCATATATGAAAACTTCTCCAGTGACAACGGTAGCTGATTCACGCTGGAGATCAGAGTAAGAACAAAGATAGACTTCCTGCTGTTTGGCATCCCTCTATGCTGAGTTAGTAAGGGTGCTGTAAGACATGTCAGATGAGAAATTAGATGATCTAAAACCAATCATTTACTGTGCAAATAGCACTATACAGGGTCAATAAATGAAATACAGCGAAATGCATTGTGATGAAATGTCAAGTGTACCACAGAAGTTTGGTTAGCACTGATGATTCAAGAATGAGGTTCGATGAACGATGGGAAAGCTGGTGGAGATGCGTGCCAGCTATAAGTGGGGAGACATCTCCGTTCCTCATCCAGAATACAACAGTTTTGGGCTGCTCAATACAGAAAAGCAGGGACAAACTGGAGCAAGTTCACTGGAGGCCACCAAGCTAGTTGGGACTGGAGAACTTGCCCTATGAGAAGTGGCTGAGGGAGCCGGGATTCTTCAGCCTGGGAAAGAGACAGCTTCAGGGGGCCAAGCAGCAGCCCCCAGTGCCTACAGGGAGGATACTGAGGATACAGCGCCTGGCTCTTCACGGCAGTACACGGTGGGAGGACGAGGGACAGCAGGCACAAGGTGAAAGCTGAAGTACAGATTGGCTATGAGGAAAATAATTTTTACCATAAAGACAGCCCAGCAGTGGAGCAGGTTGCCCAGACAGGTTACACAGTCTCTGTCCTTGGAGGTTTTCAAGGCTCAATTGTATAAAGCCCCGAGCAACCTGGTTAGACCCATAGCTGGCCTTGCATTAAGCAGAAAGTGTAACTAGAGATGTCCTGAACTCCCTCCACAACTGAAGTGCCCTACAGTCCTGTGATTCTATGAAATAATCATATGAATACATGAGTAAACTCTCTAATAAAATCTAAATAATTCAAGCCTTAGAAAATTTAGAGCAGATTTAATTTTAAGACTAAATTCCTTAACAGTCCAAGACCCTTTCAGCAAAATCAGTTAATATGACACACTTCAGCAGTATGGGAGACAAAATACGCATGATTTTCCCAAAATTTTTTTGATCAATTTGGAATGTATTATTGAGAACCTAACAGAACCTATTAGATCTAGGTTTGCTGAGGATAAAACTTCATTTCTATAGCTTTTGATTTACATATTTTAAAGTGTCTTAGCAGAAACAATATATCTATTAAGAACAGCTTAAAAGGCAAAAATACCATTAAACAGGTGCATATAAACTAACAAAGAAGCAGGCGCTCTGAGGGACTCATTTTCACTGTTTTTCCTTTTCCTCCCACATGAGTTTAATACAGTGTTAGAATAGGTAACTTCAGTAGGAGTGAATGAACTCTGAAAACCTTGGGCATTCATGCTTGATTTCCTTGAATCACTGATTCAAGTTGATATTTAAGTTCTGAGGCTAACACAGCAGAATTAGACANTTTTTCCTTTTCCTCCCACATGAGTTTAATACAGTGTTAGAATAGGTAACTTCAGTAGGAGTGAATGAACTCTGAAAACCTTGGGCATTCATGCTTGATTTCCTTGAATCGCTGATTCAAGTTGATATTTAAGTTCTGAGGCTAACACAGCAGAACTAGACATTTCACTAATTTCCACAGTAATATTTCAGTGCATGTGAATTGGCAACAACGCAAAGTGATGCGTAGAGGCTTGGCTACTGGACAGCTTTATGAACAATTAGGACAGAGGGTAAATACTGCAGTGCTGTTTGAATGTCAACGCTGTTTCAATATTCAATAGTATGATTGCTTTACAGTCACACCTTCTGGAGAAATTAAATATGTGAAAACCTTCATGGTTTTCCCCATAGCTTCTACCTGCCAGCATTTGAATATAAATCAGAAACACGAGCCTCCCTTGAGTTATTCTCAGAAGAAAAACCTTCCTTACATGTTTCCTCTGTATATAAATGTCAGCTTTATCACTAAGCAGGCCATATAGCACTTTGGTCTGAAAACAGCATCCTCTCCTATCATGAACCAGGATCAGAGCACGAAGTGCTGGAGGTGGAGCTCAACATGCACACCAGAGCCTGCCAACACACTATGACTTAAAGGTTTATGTGGGACATTTCAGTGTTGCCCCAGCAGTCAAGATAGAGAACAAATTGTAATTCAGTTTCATAGAATCTTCACGAGTTTCCATGGTGATGCAAAAAAAAAAAAAAAAAACCAAAACCTGCAGTAACTCCTCCCTCCTACCAGTATCTTGGGAGACAGAAGTAGAGGTTTATGGTAAGGAGCAGGAGCCTCCCAGACATTTCTCTGCTCGCTCATGTTGCAGGGATGAATGCATGTGGCGTGATACAACAGACGCAACCACACGATCCAGTAATGCCAGAGGAGCTGTTGCTATCACTCATTAGTACTGTGGTACCTCTTTTGGCAGTATAACGCAACTTACAGTTATGCGTGTACATTCTTTCCAGAAATTATTTGTCTCTAAAAGGAAAACAGAAGTCCAGCTAGTAGCAGCTTCAAAAATTAAACTAGAATATTACCTTCAGCCTATTTTTCATCTGTTCATCCACCTGTACTAGTCAACAGGAATAAGACTAGCTTTGGGAATATTTATTCCTTAGAAAAGCAGCAGAGGCAGATCACACACCAAGGTCTTACACCCTTCTCTTTCAAGCCATGATTTGCCAGAGAGAATGCCTCTGTAGGACAATATAATGGGATATAATGGGTTAAACAGTTTTTTTTAAAATATGAATTATATTCCCCTGCAGATCGATGAAAGCCAGGAGTCCGAACATCTACAAGTCTCAGCTGAATTCTACAAGCTACACCTGTCAGGATGCTGAGCACCCCAGAGGATTTGACTTAAGTATCTTAAGACAGAGTTTTAAGAGGGATTTTTTGAACCTAATCTGAAAGTTTACAACCCCGTGATAAGGACTGTAGACCATTTGCCATTCTCTCTAACAACTTAGCTATTAGACGTGTTTTGTAATTTGGTTATTAAGCAATAAAATAGATACTCCTTGAAGAAAAAGAGTGCCTTATAGCTCTTTGAGACTGCTCTATGTTTTTCATGTTATAATGAATATAATTTGCATTCTTTGGGTGCCATTTTCTACTTGTCCTTGCCTAAAAGAAAACATTAGTATCACTAAGTCTTCCAGAGGAGCGGAGAGGAGCTGGAAAAGCAAATAAATATTGCTTATCCCCTAGTTTAAGATTATCAGAACCATCTATAAAGGAAAGCTTTTTAACAGGAGACTGGTGACTGACACTTCAGCTGCAAGAAGATATATCCATTAATGCTTGCGCCCACTCAAAAACATAAAAATAGCAAATTTGGCATTCAAGCTTATATTGTTGACAGCATAATAATGCAATCAAAATTCTGCTACAGAGAAGTAAGCAATTCCCCAAAGCCTTTGCATCATTGCAAGCTAACACCCACTCCATAAGGTTGTTTATGAAGGACAAACTACTCATAAATGTGATTGGAAGGTACCCTCCAAGAATTTCATAATGTAAATGCTTCATCAATGTCATCCAAATAAATTATAAAATGCAATTAAACAAAAAAAAAGTTTTTTGAAAATTAACTACTTTGTAATAAAACATTAGCTTTGAAACATCCACTGCACAGAACTATTTCTTCAATAAACATCAGTTGGAGAATGTAGAATAATTTAATCAATCACCACACCACAGACTAAAGAAGACAACACTGGAATAAGATCAATATTTCTACCAAAAAAAGAAAAAGATACATTAAATGTTCTTAGACATATTTAAGAGCCATCCACATATAACACAGTGATCACAAAACCAAACCAACCATTTCAGTCCCATAGAAATTGTGACTTCAGGGAGAACTTCACTCATATTCACACCTAATTTAGTTACGTGGATGCAGCTAGAGAGAGTTTAGGCACCCAAACCAGAGATTCGGCCCTCAGTGACTAAGTTTTATGATCACAGCTCTGTTGGAGAAGTACATGGTGAAAATTAGAAACTTCTGTTACTAAAATCTGTTTTCTTATTCCTCTGAAATAATGCAACTGTGGGTAAAGTTTAGGCCAACTGGATAGGTGAGATGTATGAGCCAGAGAAATACTCACGGGGCCGGAGTACATGGTGTTCCCACTAAGGATGCTGCTGACCCACTGTATCAGCACCATATGCTGGAGCCAACCCTCCAGCACCAGTCAGGACAGAGCTGTGTCTCAGAGGGAAATGTAGATGCAACTGGCAGAACTGCGCCATAGATTTTCCTTTCCTTTTTTTTTTTTTTT
>VZSC01000917.1:30183-49311 GCA_013398225.1 Steatornis caripensis | reverse complement strand
CAAAGGGAAAATCGATCTGGCATACTCATTTTCTAAAATCACTGAATAGCATGATTCACCATGTGCAGAGGTTTTATACCAGCATGTTTCAATTGCTTTGTTGGAGTTACTCCTATGGATTTTGAATGATCCAACACAGAACTGGGTCCGAATACCTATACATGGTTTTCAAATTTTGCGTGGTCATATCCGACTTAGCAACACAATCTCCTCTTCTCCCTGCCCCACAGATAACAGAAACGGGATGCTCCGATGGCAACAGAAAGCCCAAGTGATTTTCTGCACTTGGAGGAAGATACGGAGCTGGGAAATGGTCCGGAGAGCAGGCAGTCTCTGGCGTGGAGAAAAACAGAGGTGTAGGAAGCAGTTTCCAAGTCCCCGGAAAAGTTACAGGGAGAGGGCTCTGGGTCACCCATGGGAAAGGAGTGGGAGCCTGAGGGGCGCAGGTCTCACTTGCGGGCAGCCCCAGGCAAATCAGTGTCTCATGGAAGGAGAGGATTGAAGCCCACAGACGTTGCCTTCAGATTTTACACCCCACAGCTTTGCTCAAACAGTGCCAGGCCCCTTACAGCCTTGGCTGGAGAGTCCTGGCTTTTCAGCATCTCCTGCGTGCTCCTTAGCCCAAAAGGCAGCCTCACAACCCCTCCTCCGTGCTGCAGACTGACTGCCGGGTATGAAAAAATCTTCACATCAGCCTGCACAGGAGTAGCTCGCTTCTGTCTGACTCTCTCTGGTTTTCATGTTTGTGCTCACAAACTGCACCTGTACTTTTGGTACGGACTGCTAAGGGAAGACTTTACAGCTGGAAGAAAGAGTGCATTTCAGAATCAGCAGCAAAAGTTTCAGCAACTTTGATTGTTCTGCTTATTACAATTCCCATAACTGAACTCTCAAAATTTGTTATACTCAATGCAAATATTTCTGCAGCAGAATTGTTTCATTTTTCAAAATCATTTAGAAATAAAACTCCATTTGTGTTCTGGTTTGTACTTAGTGCTTTAGATATTACATTTGTGTCTCTATCTGTATAAATAAAACCCAATAGATAACAGGATAAAAAGCATTTTGGGCTTTTTTCTGTGGCTTCTTATTTTTTGCAATGCCTGGCTCTCTGATGGGGTTTTATTTTTAAGGCCTCACTGTGTGTTTTGCTGCCAAGTTAATAAAATAACTGGTAAAACCATGTGCATCTGCACCTGAACCACACTTGCCTTCATTAGCAGTGTGCTCAGAGAGAACGGAGGGAGGTGAGAAAGAGCTCAGCAAAGCAAGTTGTGAAGTGCTAAATCCAACTGCACGTCAGTGTAGTGAAACCTTGGAAGACCTTCAAAAGGATGTTGGCATATCTGTCCTTTCTATCTTCACAAACTGACAAATGCCTGGATTGGCTTGAGCAGATCTTTCAGTAACTATTCCAGAATTATGCTCCATGATGGATAATCCATTCTGGGGCGGTCAGCAGCTTCTTTGATGCCTACAGCTATAGACTTACCTCTACAGATTATTAACTGGTTCTAAACTTACAGTTTATGATGGAAAATAGGGCACATATCAAATAATATTTGTATTATATTTTTCTCAAACTGAAACACAGGGAAGTAGGAAGAAAAAGAAAGCTTAAAATTGGGGCACCGGGTGAGAAACATGAAATTCTTCCTAACACAGATGAAATTCTAATTCTTCTAACAGGCCATTACAGTGACTTGGAAGAGAAAAAAGGACATCACCCACCTTTCAACTCCATAAACCTCACATTTAGGGCTCAGAGATATCAATCTGAAACTCATAACCTGATAGCAGGTACTCCTGAAACACCAAGGAGCACACGCATCTGATGTAGCCTCATTGCTTCATAAATACAAGCCCACCTTTTAACGTGCAATATTGCTATTTGGAAAAAAAGAAAAACGAAAAAATCATTCACAATCTATCTATCTGAGCTAAATCTCAGTTCAGTCTCAAGATCAGACTCAGGTAAAAAAAGGAACATTAGATAAAAATATAAGGGCACAAATTTTTGCCTGTTGCTTGTTCATAAAAGTTTTGTTTCCCACCATGCCAAATATTGTTGCAAGATAAATGATATGGGTGACCCTGGAAGCATGGAAAGCTAAGTCCAAGCATCTCTCTTTAGGAAAGGAAACGGGCATTCTGCAAAGCCAGTTGTGGCCCTCCATCTGCTTAGCTGAGGATGCTATTAATGTCCTGGGTCTCTTTTTTCCCCATATGATAAATTTGAACTAAATAGTTTTTGATATCTTTTAGGAGAAGTCAGAGTCAAAGGAAACCAATTGCCTGTTTTATGCCTTAGGCCTAGCCAAGCAGGATAACCAGAGGACAGCCATTAATCATCAACAAATTACAAAGCAATCACCATGCCAAGTCAAAGGTAAAATCAATTACAGTGACAATTAAAGTGAGCCTCCCAACGAAAGCTCAAGCAAACCATCATGCAGCTATAAATACACAGTGGCTGGTTTGAATATAAATTTTTATCTGTTGGGCTGCCTGAGAACATGAACACTGAAGTGAATCCCTCCTGAGAAGACCATGCAGGCAGATTGGAACATTGCTGGTAGACCCAGACTCCTGAAAGCAGTTTCTCAGTTGGGAGAGGTACAACCTTGAGAGCCCCACCTCAGGCATCTAGATTTCAGATAGGATTTGGATTTATGAAAAACAGTAGAATCAGTCTACATTTACGTTGCTTTCAAGGGCCAGGCACAGAGCAATGCTTTTCTGGCTCAGCTCCTCAAGGACCCTTGTCAAGTGGCCCATAGTTAACGTTAGTCGAAAAGTGCTTCCTGCTCTATGAATGAGAAATTTGTGCACACAATCAAATCAATTTTCTAACTGAGTACACCACTAACAAAAAACCTAAACAAAACCTCGCTCCCATCAGGTTTTAAGTACAACATACAATTTCATTGAGTGTTTTATCTGGGTTCTACTTCTTATTTCATTCCAGAAATTCTCTAAAGTATGGATCAAAATTGCTAGGTTTACAGACTTGAAAAATCACTGTGGTTATACCCTATTTTGAATTCTGAGGCAGGAAAGGTCATTTCATACCAGACACCTGACAGTGCATTCAAGTAAAAGGAATTAATGACAGACTCACCCTCCGTGTCTATTAGAACTAAATCCTCCTGTTAGTCTTTTGGATTTTAAAAACAGTTATTCAGAACATTTAAAAGAATAAATATTCATATAAAGATGCATTTTAAAAGCAATTGCCAACAATAAAATCTGAAAAAAACTAGTAGACAGAATGCAAAAGCATACAAAAATGCATGAAAAGTGCTCTCATGCTCATGCTTTCTGACATGGAGTCAGCACAAGCAGGTGCATGACTTCCAAACCTCCGGGATTTTTTTCATAAAGTAATAATGGCATAGTACCCGTTTATCACTATGTAAATGGATGTGCTCAGTAACTGAATCCAACATACAGAATAACTAACTTCATACATAACTATTCTTTAAAAGTGAAGTGTGCTGAAGCCTAGCTTGTCTTTGCTGACAAGTTCTACTGTGAGTCAAAGCTCATATGGTTATTGTTCAACTTTTAATGGGAAACCTTTCAAAATACATATTGATTTCACTTATAACCATGAAATTTCAGTTTAACAATCTACAGGAAGCAGAGACAGGAACTTTCATGTTTTATTATTTTTGACCATGAAATAGACTTTTTCTTTCTTATTTTTCTAATTTAAAAAATGGAGCTATAATGAGCACTATTAACTCTCACACTGTAGTCAATGCAGTGATGTATTTTTTCTCTAGATACAGAAGTTTTTAATCTGTTCGGTTCAATAAACATTTCACAGCTTGGACTAAAAATATTAATTTGATGTTTTAATCACAGAGAGCATTTATCTGAGATAATCTGTAAAGTTTTAAAATACTTACAAGTTAATAATGAAACCTTGAACTTAGGCAACTTGCTTATCTCCAAATGTTAATCAATTTGTATATTTGTATATTTGTAATTTGTGTATTTGTAGGTTGATGGCTACTGAAAACATCTGTGAAACAGTTTAAACTGCACAGGTGGAAGAAGAGCGATTCAGCAGCTAAAAAGATCAGAAAGCCCAGTGAGGGGTTAATCCTGAAGAAAAATATCCAACCAGTAGAATCTGTGTTATATGTTGACATAGATAAAGACATCTGTTTTCACCCTAGGTTGCAGTTTAATATTGGAACCACTTGGTATCGTTTCAAATGAGCTAGCTCAAGTATTGGAAGCAGCATAAATGCTATGCTACACTGCAGTATTTATTCTGCAAAGGCAATTAAAGATCTCTGCTTCTATGGTTAGCTTTCTTCTAATGAGTTTGCTTGCTAGTTGCTTATCAGAGCAATCTAGTTCACTGAAAGCTATTTCCAATATCTCTGCAGTCTTTAAAAGGTACATGTACCAAGGTGTCGCAATAATGTAAGAGTTAAACAAATGTTGTTGGGGCTATACCAGCAGTTTCCTATCTATCTCGTTAGGAAAAGGATATGGGACAAATTCTACTGAGATAGCTAAAATAAGCAAAAACTGCTGAAAAACAGATGGCAGGACAATGCCAGCTACCCAAATAAATTACTGTCTTCATTAAAGGCTGGAAATTACACAGGCAAATCAGTGGTTCATTTGCATTCTTCTAAAAATCTTTCCCGGGAGAAAAATGGTCTTTAGCTTGATTTCAGATCTCACTACCAACTCCCACAACACAGGTGAACTTCAAGTAATTACAGCTTAACCTGGAGTAACTCTGGAGAAAACTTAAAATGCACAGTTCAGAACTTCTTTTTGACAGGACCAGGCACAGCTGGCGTGAAAGGTACACCTGTACGCTGTCCCATGAGGGAGAAGCAAAAGAAGAGAAAAAATTAGGAATCCTGCAAATGTCAACCTGCTAACTGTTCTTGCACTTTAACCTCATATCAAAACACGGCAAGGGAATCTCCTCCTTCCTTATTCCTAGGTCCCTGTTCTATATAGTAGCTCTGCTAGTTGAACTCGATTTTCTATGTGATTGATAGATCAATTTGTTCCTTAATACAGAATACCAAGAGAGCTATTTTGTAGATATACGTTGTTTGTCAAAGGTTTATACTATTCAAATCTGCAGTAATCTTGTTCACTTTTGGAACCCTTTTATATTCACATTTTAGTGAGTTCAAGCATTTTTTACTTGACTGTTAAATAATTTGTTCCTCAGATTGAAGTAAAAAAAATCAAATTTCAATTGCCTTTAACAGGTCTCTAATGTTTTATCTTAACTAGACCTTTAAACAAATCCCTCTTCAACTATATTATTTCCCTTAGTAGTGAGAAATCTACACTGCTACAGCAAAAATCGACTTTTCTAGTGCAGCTCAATTTTGACTTGTAATGGAATTCTCTACTACTGCTGAGATTGGCATCTTCTAAAATATCTTTTAAGATTTTGTCCATGAAAAATGTTCTTGGAATTGTCTTTACAGTAAGGTTTATATTGATGAGAAGAACAAGTAAATAGAAGAGAAGATCAACAGAAATTTCACCTATTGCCTTCAGTATTTCCAGAAGAGAGAGATCAGTTCATTGATTATTTATTTCAGGCACAACTGTCCCATTCACCCACTTCAAGGTCTCTTTGCTAGGAATGCACCCAGATAAGGTACCTGTTCCATAAAGGCAGGAAGACTACATACTCAGCATACTATAGTTTAATGAATTTCTCCCCAGCAAGAAGTTATTCATCCTTAAAATGTGTGAACCTAATCTTCCTCAATGCAAAATAAAATATGTTAATTTAAATAACCACTTATGATTTAGTCAGTCATTCTGTCAGGGGAGGAGTCTTACTTGTGATGTCCAACATGGCAAAATTCAGTCTAAATAGCTAAAACTCAGGAAAGACAAAGCAACAGAAAATCAGATCTTATAATGGAAATTGTCAGAGGAGACATTGATTTCTGTCACACAAAGATGCATACACATAAAGATACACAAAGTAATCAATTTCTGTATTTTTAAATTCTTTCCTACAACGTAACACATAGAATCACACAATTTTTGCTATTAAGCAACCATGGGAACAGTAGACAGGGGAACAGTAGAATATTTAATGCACAGCCACCTCATGCACAAATTAGGTCTAAAACCTTGGGTGTATTTCAGCTCTAGCCACAACTTGATGTATTAAAAATATATCAGAAAATGAAAGGAAGAAAAAGGGCTATACAGCTAACAAATCCAAATAGTAGATCTGATTACATTCCTAGAATCAAATGAACAAATCTTCCAAACATATCTCAGAGTGTGATTCAAGTTTCAATCATGGTAAAACCAAACCTATGTAAGAGGCTTTCCAAGTCTCTAGCAAAGGAAAGGAAATTAAAATGTTGATTGTGATATAGATCAATACATTTCTTCAGATGAGGCTGGTTGCATGTCCTCANATTAAAAATATATCAGAAAATGAAAGGAAGAAAAAGGGCTATACAGCTAACAAATCCAAATAGTAGATCTGATTACATTCCTAGAATCAAATGAACAAATCTTCCAAACATATCTCAGAGTGTGATTCAAGTTTCAATCATGGTAAAACCAAACCTATGTAAGAGGCTTTCCAAGTCTCTAGCAAAGGAAAGGAAATTAAAATGTTGATTGTAATATAGATCAATACATTTCTTCAGATGAGGTTGGTTGCATGTCCTCGTTCAGCTACAGTTGCATTTGAACATCTCTAACGAAATCCCAGTCTTCAAACACGTCTACAATTACACATGCAATCTTTACAGCTGTTTTCAGATGCACAAGAGTCCCCAGAGACAGGTCTCAAGTAAAACTAGGAAGTATAGTGCTTTGTTTAGTGCAGAATGATTGAAAAAACAGACAGTCAACCATTATAGAAAGATAATGATACTTACCTTAGTAATAACATCAGGCACTTTCAAGTTACGTTTATCGGTCTTTACTTAAGTACACTCAGGGGCACAAAACACGCTTTTCCACTGAATTCAGAGGGTAGGAAATAACTAATACTGCTGGCTTACATGTTTCTTTGTGTAGGAAAACTGGCATCATGGAGTGTCATTGTGTTCGGATATTGTGCCCTGGTTATCACCCAGATATTAATAGGAGAGTTGGGATCCATCCTATCTTACTCTGAAAATAAGGTGGTTAGTAGGCTGGCAAGCTAGAACAGCTGTCCAAAACGGATGAGATGAATGAATGGACAGGCACATGGTTTTGTACCCGTTGATGGTAATGGGACTCTAGCACGCTGTGCTGGTTTTCGCTAGGATAATTTTCTTCATAGTAGCTAGTATGGGACTATGTTTTGGATTTGTGCTGAAAACAGTGTTGATGACAACGCAGGGGTATTTTAGTTACTGCTGAGCAGTGCTCACACAGAGCCAAGGTGTTTTCTACTTCTCACCCCACCCCACCAGCAAGGAGGCTGGGGGTGCACAAGCAGTTGGGAGGGGACGCAGCCGGGACAGCTGACCCTGGCTGACCACAGGGATATCCAGTACCTCATGGCGTTGTGCTCAGCATACAAAGCTGGGGGAAGAAGAAGGAAGAGGGGATGTTCAGAGTGACAGCATTTGTCTTCCTAAGTAACCATTAAGCAGTCATAATCAAAAGAAGATGAGAAATAAAGAGGGGGGAAAAAAAAAAAAAAGAAAGAAAGAAAAAAACCAGCAGAGGATAATGAGACAGAAGAAAAACTCAGGAATTTTTAAAAAAGAGGGAAATAAAGGGGAGTGAGGACTAGAGAAAGAATAGAGGTAATTAGTTAAACAGAGACGGAAATAATAGGGAAGGAAATGGAAAGTAAAAACCAGAAAGGAGCAGGAAAGGGATGAGAAAGAAAATGCAATTACTAAATTTACTATAATTAATCCAATTGATTTAAAAGAACTACATTAAATCCCTCGTGAATAGTAATCATAATTGCTCACAATTCAACCTTGCTCTTGCAAATTTTTAAGAGCAAAGCCTAGTATGGTCTTTCAAGGAGTAGCAAACTAAAATAGCCTACAAGGTGACAACTTTAGTACACCATTCTTTTTAAAGCTAAATAAATTCAGCTTGTCCATAGGAAAAAATGAAAACAAAGATGCTTGTTTGATTAATTATGTCTGTAAGACTAGATAAATTTTGCAAAACCATGTCAGTAGAAAGATACCATGCTTTCACACCCAGTTGCAGTATAACCTGAAAGTGTTATTATTGTATAAAAATGAGTCAAGAGGAGACACATACTCCCATTTGAGTTCCTGTTGTTTACACTATTCCTATTAAATCAGCTTCGTAGACAGTTGAAGTAAAATTCATGTCAGCATGGGAGCATTAATGCCTGCAATCTGAACAGAAGAAATGCTGATACTTTAGTCTGAATGAAATGTGGCAATATCCATTTCTTTCAAAGGCCGCCTTTTTGTCGTTTGCTGTTCTTTAGTCTTATTACAGATTCTCTAAAATTACTTTATATAGAAGGGAAAAAAAAGAGTTGCGAAAGGTTATCAGCTTGTAGACTATTTGCCAAAGAATAACATAGAATGAGCCTGCTGAGTATAAATTATTTCTGTACTTTGTGCCTGAAACAATGTAAGAAGGCAGTTTATAACTAAACAAGGTATGTCCTTTTTACCAATCATATGCTGCCATAATCCAATTTGCTGGGGTAAAATCCATTTTACAGGGAGAGAAAGAATGTGTAGGCTGGTACACTGATAGCATATAAAACCTCCTAATACACAGTATACTGCTCAAATCAGGTTGCTGCTTCAAGTTTATTGTTTACTCACTAGTATTCACTTCACATTTTTCTGTGAGACGCTATGCAAATTCAAAATGAGCTTATTTCCTGGTGTTTGTGAGAAGCAAGATCCAGAATAGCAAACACGAGACAAGCCAAATATATTTTAAAATGTGACCAAATTCAACAGTAGCAAGGATTATAATTACACATGGAATTAAAAGAATAGAGATTTTTAATCCCTGAAACACAGTTCAGTTGGTGTGCTAGTTGTGGACAAGGACCTGCAAGACATTGTGTCAAATATCAGATACTGATAATAAAATAATAACGTTGTGTTTATAATCTTTTTTCTATTTTTCTGTATTTTTTCAGAATACACAGCTTCACAACACTTTAGCAAGATACAGTTCCATGTTAGAAGACACTTTTTCAATACACTGTCAGGTTACAGTTCTGCGAAAGCAGAGAAGTGCGCATTCTGCACTTCACAGTGCAAGGGAATTATTCACAGTAAATTTGGAGGATTGTCAGCTTCTTCTTAAGTCTGTCTAGCTGTACTTTCACTCTATAAAAAACTAATCACATAGTCATATCTGAATAGAAAAGAAACTCATTTGCTTCTGATACCACAGATCTGGGACCATTTACTGGTAACACATGATTCTGCACGCTTGTGTAGGGGGTCTGAGTACCAGCCACCAGAGTAAAGCTGCAAGCCTCCAGGCATTCAAATGTGGACATTCTAGCAACTGGAAGACCAGGGACCTGAGGCTAGCTACTGGTTTGATGAGTGGCTAAGTTCAGCAACTGAAGAGATGCATATAATGTGTATGTGTGTGTAAATACTTATGTACGTACATATTCCACTAGCAGGCTTCAACCCTAATCAGCTGGAGGAGAGGGAAAGGAATGGTCAGTCCATGCTCTTCATGCTTACACAAGACCTATATATTTATGTGGGTGCTGGTGAGTCACTATTTTCTATCTGTGCTGACCTGTGTGGCTGGCTGCATGTGTGTGTGTGTGCACATGTGTGTGCATGCCTATCGGCAATATGCACTCAGCCTTGCTACTGGCTGAACCTGGCCACAAGGAGCCATGGCAGCCCTACAGCTATGGGGCCAGTGGATAGACCAACCACTGTTCTACCGGAGCTGTCTTCTGCTGAACTCCAGAGTGTTCCTCGTCAATTTCTTGACATCTGACCACCAAGATGGTAACCCAGGTCATCCTTCTCAGGATGGCATTAGCCCCACTGACTGCAAGACAGATGGGTCACATCTTGAAGGATTATATCGCCATAGTCATCTCACCTAGATTGCTGAGTGGTATGATGTCCAACAACCAGGTCTGAATTCAAGTTTATAGAAGACTCGTAAGAGGTTGTGGATCACTTAACAAACCTAAGGACATCTAGCTCCCTAAAAGGTGGTGTTTCATCTTTTGTTAGTGAAAACAAGACTCGTTCTTAATTTTTATATTTCCTTCAACTATTTTACTGGCAAATTCCCACTGAGATAAAACAGGCAATATGAAAGTATGTTCTAAAAAAGAAATGGATACCATGCATTCAGACTGATACCAAAACTTCTTAAAAAATTAACATTTAAGACATCCATAAATAATTCTTAGTTTTAGATTATAGAGGAGAGAATCTTGTCTGCAAACTCTCAAAATAATACAGTTATAATCATGAGATCAGCAGGTTACTTGCATTCCTAAAAGCAGTAGAAAAACATGAGTCTGATGGAGCTCAACAGAAAAACCACAAGGAACCTAACAGAAATTTCATCTCGGTCAACAACTTCATATTTCTAACATTAAATCTGAGTTGATTATGGTTCACTAACTGAAATTGCTGTAGAAAAGTTTACAGAAAGATTTATTTGGGAGGATTATTTTAGCTAACGATGAGAAAAATCTTATTAGACTGTTAAGCCTTTCTGCCTTCAAAAGCAGCATACTTTCTACTGACCATGGGACAAATCAAATATTAAACTACTATCTTGCTCTTANCAGACTGATACCAAAACTTCTTAAAAAATTAACATTTAAGACATCCATAAATAATTCTTAGTTTTAGATTATAGAGGAGAGAATCTTGTCTGCAAACTCTCAAAATAATACAGTTATAATCATGAGATCAGCAGGTTACTTGCATTCCTAAAAGCAGTAGAAAAACATGAGTCTGATGGAGCTCAACAGAAAAACCACAAGGAACCTAACAGAAATTTCATCTCGGTCAACAACTTCATATTTCTAACATTAAATCTAAGTTGATTATGGTTCACTAACTGAAATTGCTGTAGAAAAGTTTACAGAAAGATTTATTTGCGAGGATTATTTTAGCTAACGATGAGAAAAATCTTATTAGACTGTTAAGCCTTTCTGCCTTCAAAAGCAGCATACTTTCTACTGACCATGGGACAAATCAAATTTTAAACTACTATCTTGCTCTTAGCCAAAACATAGAAAAACATACGTATGCATTAATATAGCATTTTCATTACTGGAGAAACAGCAATCTAGTTCTAAAAGAACAAAACACACTCTTCAACTTCATATTGTCTTTTGTGAATCTCTCATTTACTTGTTTGGGTTTTTTTTAAGCACATGGATGCATTGTGGATACTAGCCTCACCTTTTCTTAACAGTTAACCTTGACAGTTAATCGTGGAACTGCACTGAAAAGAGACTCTGAACTTAAAGACACTCTGGGCTATAAAAACTCATTGACGTTTTAAGTGCTGTGTTGAGCGATACTCCCATCACATGGCTAAGACTATGCATTAAGTTACATCTCTGTCTACACAAACACACCCCTGCACTTTTCATTTTTCTTATTTGTAAATACCATGTATTTTATAATCTATTTCTTGAAGGCATTCATTGTGAATCAGACAGCATACAGTCTGTGTAACCACAACTATAAATTTTTTTTTCCTTTCTCATTTATATCCAAGTCATTAATTCTTCATTCTCACTCAGATTAACTTCCTGAAACCTCAGCTCTCTTCCTTCCCTAGGCAGATCTCTCAACAACTTGCATTCACAATGGGCACTTAACTTTGCTCATCTTTTTCCTCTTCCCCTGCATAATCCACCTTGTTTACTTCCTCAGATTTTCCTGTTCTCGGTGCTATCCCTTTTGCTCGGTTTCTCTTTGCCTGCCCAAGGTACTCAGTGCTATCCCCCTTGCCACATGGATGTGCTAATACTTCCAGTTATTCTCAATTGAGAGTATCTTACATGGAAATCAACCCCTGAGTCTTATCATAGAAGAACTGATGTTGAGAAGAATGGATTTCCCTTTGATAGTCTTCAAGACACACACTTCTCTTCATTTACTATGTATGTTATATCAGAGGACCTGTTTCTCCAGTAGATGATACTGGAACTTTCACATCTAAGATTTTCATGAAAAATTCAAACCAGTCCAAATCTTGGCAGGAATTAACACACATTAATCTATCAAAACCAGACCTTATCTGTGAGGTCTGTTGACAATATTGGACTTGGTTAGTTAAAGTTTAAGATTGTTTTTCCAAACAAGGGTAACTGTCGCCTTTGTTGCAAATTTGTCCTCCAACAGTCATAAATTCTTGGACTGAAGTAAAGAAGAATCATTCTTCTCCTTCTCTCACCATTCAGCTTCTTTCTCTTTCTGGACACCAGAAAGCTCCTACCACAGTGTCCACCAGGCCAAAGCTGTCCTATAATTTTGTGTGGATAAGACAGGAGCAACTATCTTGCTGGTCCTTCCAAGGCAAAAGTTCTAATCAAAGTCCCCACTGAAAGACATTGGCCTGAAAAACGAGGATGCTGACCCATTAATGAAATGTCTTGGAGCGCTCTTACTGAAGATGAAACATCCCTACTAAATTGCAGAGAAAATCCTTTGCATTTTATTTTACATTTTAAATAAAATTAACAAGTAGTTGTAACTAAAACACATATATCCCAGTGATCTACAGGAACAGATATAGAAAAGTGATAATCGTGTCATTTCTCTTAGTTCAGCCACTCTTCTATGCTAATTGTTCCCTGGGATATGCCAGCCCACCAGCCATAGTTTCAGTATAGCTTGGCCACTCCTTATTCCACCGACATCAATGTTCCATTGTACTCTACGAGTACCATCCAGAGTACTTCTTTCCTTGTATATTACTCAGGATTTCACGATCTTCCTAACTCTATTCACAACTGAATTTGAGAATTTGTCCCTACCATGTGTCTAGTTGAAGCATATTCACTATCTCGTATCACTTATAGTTTAGTTTTTGAATTTTCAACTAAGTTTTCAATTTTGTTTTTTCTTGTTGACAAGCCATTTTCTTTCAGGTACTAAAGATAATAGCCAAAGCACTGATTTCTATTAGCTGCTGAAACTTGATCCGCAGGTGGTTCTACTCCACCTACTCCTTCCCACAGCTAACAATACCAAAATTCAGGATTGATTGTTACTTTGCTACTTTTTCAACTTCAGGGCACAGGAAAGTGTTTTTTTTTAAAAAAATATTATGGCTTTTGTTCTTTTGGTTAGATTTTAAGTTTAGCCCTTATTAAAAATAATATTTATCTGACTAAAAGCAGCAAAGAGTTGGGGCAGAGCTAGCTTAGATTATGATTGGCATAAAGAACAACTGACTGTGGTGACCATGATGGGAGGTATTTCATACTCCGGAGGAGGCTTTTGTAACAGAATAGTAATTGAGTCTGCACTCCTTGCTTCTCACTTCCTATTTATAGTCTTTTTTGTTACTTCATGGCTGAGACACAGTAAAAGGATTTCATTTAATATGTGGTACTTTTTAGAGATGAGGTTTGAAACCCTTTCTCTTTTTCCATTTCTTTGCTCCTGACGTGTATCTGAACAGTGTTCCAAATTTGAAAACTAGTTCATTTTAACCTAGATGCTATAACTCAGTAATTGACAGAAGGCTGCTGCTTGTAACTCCACTACAATTATAAGCAGTTTTGTAAAGAGCTTCCTCCTAAGAAAGCAAAGCTACTACCCTAATTGATTTTGTCAATGACACTGATGACAATTTAATTTTACTTCAAAGTCAGCATATAAGGTATACTTTAGGGAGAGCTGTGAGACTTGTTAGTGCTAGAAAACACTCTTTAAAAGAAAGAACCATTTTCAATCTCTCTATTTAACAACTCCACTATTGCCATCAGTGTGCACGGGAAAGTTTTTTATGCGATTTCTCATCTCCAAGACTTCCAAAGTTTTTCTTCTCAGAGTCAACAGTTTCTCTTACTCTCTATGTACTTAAAATTGTCTTAGGCATCTGTGTTAACTGGTCTTCCTTCATTCTCCCACCACCAGTACTCTCATCATACAGCCCTGCTCATTTTGAATTACCTCAGTTCCAAAGTACATTTTAGTAACACTTCTGAAGATCATAAACAAGGGAATATTACAGAGCACAAGGCTGCCCAGGATGAGATGGGTAAGGCTGCTAATTCCTACTGTCCTGGAGAAAAGAACAAAACACAACTTAATTCCATACAAAATGTAGCCTTCTCTGCTTAGAATGAATAAGGATGTCAACAGACTAAAGGTAGAGACATTAACACTGAAATACTTAAATGTTACAGACGGAATCCAAACTCCATTGAACTTAATGGCTAAGCTCTTGATTGACTTCAATTAGTTTTGATGCAACTGCAGCAAATTGAGAGCTTCTGTATGTCCAGCATGGAGGAAAAGGAGCTCATACAAGGTTATTCAGCATAAAGATTTTTAGAAAGCATCTCTGACTTCTTGGCACGAAGCCGGAATATTTCCAGTCATAGCTATGATATTGTTCTGGATTTATTCCACCATTTTTATGAATACGTTTGTCACTTCTGTTGACGACTTTCTTTCTTCCTGTTACCTCAAGTCTGAATAGGTTATGCATCCACTGTAACGCTCTTATGCTTATATCTGGGCACAGTAATCAACAGCAGATAAATCAAGGTGAAGATTATCTCTACAATTAGTCTTCTCTATGATGTGAAAAAGGTGATGTGAATTTCCTGGTGTATTCAAATGCATCATTCATTTTGTAAATGATGGACAAACAATGGCATTAATAAGGAATAAATTATTCTGCAGTATGAGAACAATCTAAAGGAAAAACTGAATATTCATTTTAATTCTTGCAATTATCTTTTGTTTCAAGACATAAAAAGCAGTTTCATTTTGAAAACAATTTTTAGCAAATGGTTTATATGGCTTCAGCATAAACTCATAGCAATACCATATTTAATCTCTAATACATCTTAAGTGTTGCTTTAAAAATATTCTGAACACATTCTCTCTAACTTTTGATATACCAGCAAACAAATACCCTGTAGAGTATAAAAATTAGTACTGACACTTCCTATGTGAAAGCACAGTAAGATCTTCTATATCCTGTTCAGCAGAACCTTTGCAGATTTCAGAAGATATTTTAAGAAACTGTATTGCTATAGAAACTACAAATCAGCAATTTATACTATTTCTGTTACTTTGTACATCCTAGAACTTAAAGACTGTCCTGAGCAGTTTCGAAAGCAAATGCCTTGATATTTGTCTGTACCTTTTGTCCTTTTGGTAAACAGAGAAAAGTCCCAAGGGAGGTTATTTCATATTTCACTATTCACAAGCTTGGTATACAAATATATCTAGTCCTATTTCATTAACCATTTGCTCTCAACTTTTGCTATTACTTTGGCCAGGGGGTGAATGAAAATTTAAAAAAGCAATGAAAAAAAATTCATAAATTTAGCACTACTTTCATAACTTTAGGAAAACTGCTCTGTCCTAAGGTAAGCAAACAGAATAAATTTCCGTATCTCCGTTCTTCCCCAGAGACATTCAAGTCTTTCCACAAGAATATCTTTCCAGGGCTCTTGATGAAAATTAGCAACCTGTTGGGTCCAATAGTTATATATCTATAGCTCATCCTTTTAGAGCTTATGCTCAATGGGTCACATCAGTCTGTGATATAACTCCAAAGAAGACAAGATTTGCACCAGCAGTGACAAGGAAACTAGTTCTCAGGAGTGGTACAAGCTGCACATCATCAGTTTTCATCTGCTGTTCTCATGTAAAGCGTGCTGAAGCATCAAGCTGCTCAACTGCCAGACAAATATGTTTACATTAGCTCTTAATTCCTTCTCCAGATTCCTATCAATCACAGATATTTCATTCATGAACATTTTTTCTTCTGTATCTTTGATATTTTTATTATGTGGTGTTGGTTATGATTAAGCACTACTTGTTTCAGTGTATAACTGCACTTACAGCATAGAGCATACCAGCCATAAACCTAATGAAGCCAGCAAGTTTTCCTATAATGTTAATTTCTGGCTGTAATGTAAGTATGCATTATTTTCACACATCAGTCTATGGGATAGCTATAAGCATTACCAATGAAGATATTTAAGTCGGGATCCTACCTTAAATTTAAAATATTCTTCTTACAAATCCATTTATATGTTTCTACATAAAGGACAATATATTTTTGCCTTTATTTGTAAATTAAAAATTAAATTATTGAATGACTTGACTGTGTATCCACACTTCTACTGCATAAAAATTCTACATACACATTATGAAAATCAAAATGTACAAGAGTAAACTAAAAATGAGGATTTTTTTATTTCATTTTGCAAGGAATAACATTGGGTATGTTTTTCTTTGAGGTTTGTGATCAAACCTGTTTGAGCCTCATTAACATATGTCATGTTTTGCCTAAATTCAGGAAAAAAAAATGCACAGACTAGATCTGCCAGATCTTTCACTTTTGTGAGAAGACTTGTTTTGGTAGCTGAAATCTTCTCATTTCAAGCAATTTCAGATGTTCTTACGAGTATTTCACATAATGTTATTATGCATCAAATAAAAATTCAAAGTTTAGTTACACAGTGCACACGCCTCAAGAGGGACCATGATTTATTTCTACCCTTCAAATATTAGGGAAAATTGTGTGCTGCCAACTAACCCCTGTATTCATTCAGAAACAAGACTCTGTGAAGCTGTCTGAAGTGTAGAAAGTTTCATCAGAAAATTATGCAAACAGAGTTGCTAGTGTAAGATCTCTTTAGAACTAATTTGACTTTCAGATTTTCTCAGGAAACAGAACCACTCACCATGCCTCACCATGGCCTCCACCACAGGCTGCAGGAGAATCTCTGCTTGCTCTGCTACGTGGAGCAGCTCCACCCCCTCTTTCTTCACTGACCTTGGTGTCTACAGAGTTGTTCCTCTCACATATTCTCAGTGCTCTCTCTGCTGCTGCTGCTGCTGCTGTGCTGCAGGTTTTTTCCTCTTCTTAAATACATTATCCCACAGATGCTACCACTGCCACTGATGGGCTCGGCCTTGGCCAGCGGCGGGTCTGTCATGGAGCCGGCTGGCATTGGCTCTGTCAGACATGGGAGAAGCTTCTGACAGCTTTTCACGGAAGCCACCCCGTAGTCCCCCTGCTACCAAAACCTTGTTATGCAAACCCAATACACTCTGCTCAAAAGCAGATAGATAGAAAACATTACCCAATGAGATACCACATCTATTGAGATAATAGTTAAGTTTGGCTCTTTGAGCCAATTTGTATGAGATTATTGAATGTAAAAGAGCAGCCCCCAGCACACATCTTAAAGAAACAATGAAGCTGGCAAAGAAGGTTGCCATGAGCTCCCATATAGTGGCCTAGCTGCTCCGTAGGAAGAGGAGTTACAGACATCTCTAGTTTCCCATGTTATTCTGAGAAATTTTTGGCAAAGGGACTCACTTAACCCTGTTATAATAGCTATCAGGGTCCTGTTATAAGTTCAACTTGCACAAACTGAGTTATCTAATGAACACATAATAGTTCTCCATTGTGATGTTTTGGTGATAATTATGTCTGTAAATACTTCTATTGATGTAATATTAAGCAGCTGTCAGGAGAGACGCTGTAATTGTAATGTGCATTCTTGGGTTTGTAAGTTAGCATGATCTCTGCTAAGATACAGAACACGTTTAAGAAGACTTTCTCTATTTTCTTTTTCAAAGTTGTCTGTACTTTTGGTGTCCTTGTGAGTTGATCTCCAACAGAAAAGAAAATTACATAGCTCAGAATATAATTTTATGAGCAGCATTATACAAGTGTTCATCCCGTATCGGGCTACGCTGCCTTTCACACTCCACACATCAAGTTTAGCTACAATTTTACCCTATTTTCTCTAAATATGACAAAAGATTTATTTTGCCACCTGTTTTCTTGTTCAGTACCCTAATTTGCAAAAGCAGCGAGCTGCAAAGTAACGGATTGCTTTAAGTAATACAGGGACAGAAATGGAATTTTCCATTAGGACTTTAATTGTTCATTTGTTCAAGACATAAGCTAGTGAATTGCGAAATAAAAACCTCAAAAATGATTGACCATAAGGCTAATACTGAATTCTAAAACCTGGACTCAAAGTCTAAGTCTTCATAATGTAAATAGGTCCTTTCAGGTTCAGTAAACAATTTGACTATTACCAAGCCTAGGCTGTTGCTCTAATGTGTAAAGTGTAAAATGTGACCAGCCTAAATAATCTTTGCTCTCCATGCAAGGGTGACACCTACTCAAGCAGACTTTAATATTTTTATGTTTTGTTGCAGGAGTACTTCCCACAGGAATAAGTTACACACTAAACCCATAGTGCAATCACTCATCAGATGAATATGTTCTCTGCACCCAACAACACTTGTAGTCAGTCAGATTAATCTCCGCTAGCATTAGCTACATTAGAGAACCTTGGCCAGGAGGACAACAGGTCAGAACATCAGGGATACTATTTTAAGGACTACAGGATCTCTAACAATTTTTACAAATTTGGCCTCACTTTAATGCTGACCCAAAAGGCTGCACATTTAGGTCGACTGTAATTGCTCCTCAGTGTTACACTAATTATTGACATGACAGCAGTGAAACTTTGATTTGTTACCCTGTTTTTCAAAAAAAAGGAACCATATGAGCTCCCACTACATCCCAGAAGATGCTCAGGTAGAAATCTACTCTGTGGATTATCAGGAAAAGTTCTGGCCAGTATTTATGACATGGAGTTTGCAAAACATTGAAACTGATACAGAAAATAGAGAGTCATCCATGCCTGTCAGAGCTTACTGCATGACTCAGGCTGCAGGTCCTGTAGCGTTTGGTTTAGAGCAGTTGTAGGATTTGAATTGAAGCATTCAGTTATCACTCACCACCCACACTTAACACATTGAACAGTTCACTTCACAGAACAGATATGGTGCTCACAGGCAAGATTCACTTTAGAATACTCTGCTCTAGGTACACAACAATTGTACTCATTGCCTCCTGGCAGTGGAAAACATAATGGTCCAAAACAGTTGTCACGGGGGAGAG
>VZSC01000917.1:18975-29199 GCA_013398225.1 Steatornis caripensis | reverse complement strand
GCCTAATCACTTCAACTCACTGTGATTGCATCAGGAGTTCCAGGTGCAATTAGGGAGTGCCTAATTGTCCCAACTCGCTGTGCTCATCCCAGGACAGAGAGGTACCATATTACCTCCTATCTCGGCTCACTGTACCAACAGGCAGGGTCATAGAGTGCCCAATTATCCCAGCTTTTTGTTCTTATATGCTGATGAATGATCTGACATCGCAATGCAGCTTGTTAGTAAGGCGGAAGCAGGGCCTACACCACAACAACAGTCTCTATCCTTTGGGTAATTTTAAACCACATCCATGATAAGGACATCCAATTGAGGATACTAGATTAAATTCAATCCAAAATAAAGCCTCTGAATATGGCTGAGACCCCAGTACCAATGGATTCAAAGGGTGATCTGCTCCTACTCTGCCAAATTACTTGCTAATGTAGACACAGCCTTAGCCTTATGAAGGGAGTCATGGAACTCTGTGAAAACAGACATGTTATATTGCCAATCAAAGAAGTATTATTCTCAGCTCTTAACGATGATGCCTGTAGTCTTCTCAGGTTATTGTAGCCCATACTGCAGAGAATGGATCAGCTCCTGAATTCCGATCCAAATATCTAAATATAATTAGGAATTCATTCTCTTTACAATCATTGATAAAGACTTAATAAGTGCTTACACACTATTTTAGGAGAAACCAATATGGGATTTCTAGACCTAATCAAATATGGAAAAGAACTGTTAATGTAGACTTCTTGGTATCTGAGTTTTCATTCTAATTAAGGTTAATTCATAATTAAGTGAAAATGCTTTTTTTGTAATAGTGCACTACTGAACCAGTAAAATCAATGCAACAGTCAGGAAATCACTTTTCAAGGGGAAAGAAAAAAGACAAAGCTATTATTTTCAGAACTACTTATTTAAATTCTTATTGATGTCTGCACATTCATAATCCTCAAATCAAGTACTTCCCAAAATATTGCTCGATAATTATACTAGGTAAAATAGTATTAACCATAACATAGACCTGTATACAAAATTCATCAGTGAACTTATGTAAGAAGAAATTTTCAGGCATCTTATGCATAGAATAGCTGTATAAATAAACTTTTAAATTCAGTCCTATTATGTGCACTACAAAAGGAAACGTCATCCCCTTTGATTACGTCTCCCATTAATTTCCTTGAGTCTGCCATCCTCAATGGTGGATGCTTCTCATCCAGGGGCCTCTCAACAACATGACAGACCACAGCATGATCTGTCTGTCACAATATCTGCCCTGCCTCTCACTCACTTATTCCTTATCCTGAATTTGTATAGGTTATTGATTATGCACGTTATCTGAAGTGTATATTCACGAAAGGATGCTCATAGTTACCAGATCTTGAATGAGGTGGCTGCTGAACCAGCTGAAAACTGGAAAATCCAGGTCCGATGTGAGCATCTTTTCATAACTCAAGTTTTCAGCTGGGTCACCAGCCACCTTATTCCTACTTAGTGCTGTGATAACGTGTCTTTTCAAAATGTTTTATTTTGTGCCATTTTTTTAGTTTCTATGTATTACAATAGTTGCAACTTTTTTGTGTCAGACTTGTGAACAACTGAAGCCTTGGCAATAAATTAGAGAGTGATTAATTGTTTTGATAACATTTATAACAAAAGGCCAACCCTCAGCAGGTCAGTTGTCTTTAGAGTAAATTAGGTTATAATCCATCAAACAGATGTCAGAACCCCATAAAGATCAGAGCATATGTGTACACTGACAAATTCATTATGTGAAAATTGTACAGATGATGGCATGAGAATATTTTGTTGTTCCCTTAGGCACCACATATGAAACATATTTTCTGAATTGCAGTTTACCATATTTTACTGAATTTGTGATAATAAATAACAGTCATCTGGAAGTGGCATACCACCGGCAATGGAAGAACAGTATGTTCACTCGCTGAGATAATAACAGGATTTGCCAAAGCAAGGCACAGGCAAGCCAAGGATCAGCTGAGGAAATCAACTTCAAGTCTTATGTATGTCATCTGCATCCCTTCATGCACTCCCAGAGAGAGATCCAAGCACACACGAGTTCTCCGGCCAATTCCCCCACAAAGTGGATCCAAGTCCCAGACTGGAAAGGAGCTGTGGTGTGTCCTGGCCAGGAGTCTTTGAAAATGACGGAAAGATCACGATTTTGGGATGTACCATGAAACTCATCCAGACTCTATGTAGTTCTTGCCTGATCCTCAGACTCCCAAAACTCACTTGTTTAGTATTAGGTGGAAAGAATCAACAGAGCATCCAACCACCAGTCTAGGGGTCCATTGAATACATGTAGCACTTGAAAACAACAAATAGAGTACTTCCATTGAGTAGCTCCAGAAAAGCCCCCCCAAAATGAAGCTACTTACATAGGGACTTCAGAAATTCTGTGTGTCTGTCTGGAGACTATCAACCATTTGGCTTCACTCTTATTTAAGACATAACTAAAAATTCATCTCACACGCTTTTGTAGACATCATGACATGACCTAATATAGGTGCCTAACTTAGGTACTGAGATTGCAACAGCACTGACATTCAAGAGAGCAGTAAGCAACCACACTGTTAGGCTTGCTGTACACTGGCTCCCTATGCAATCAGTGCAGAGAACTAGTTACAGTGCACCAGTTAGGCGCTTCTAGTAGCTACTCTTCCTGTTTTGGGCACCATAACAAATTTCTTCCCTTAACTGCATAAGGAACAAGCACCTCTGGTTAGCAAATGGTCCAAATCGTAAGTTAAGCATCATCATAAGGTGGCTGGAATGCAGGACACTGCAGCTATCTGCACCTGTTGCAGTGGGATAAAACCAAGAGTGTCACTAGTTATTCCCATTAACTCTGAAGATCATGAATGGATGGTATTAAAGGGACTTTAAACTCCACAGGTAATTCTCAGCAGTTTTTTTCAGTTAATGCCCAGCTTACCTTTTCTTTTCAAAATTTGTGAAAGCTCATGAAATCTATAGCATGAAAAGATTATACAAATAGCCGCTGCACAGAAGCATTTTAATTCTTTAATAATTTTTATACAGTTCATTTCATTGACTTTCGCTTGAACTGTTTAGAGCAAAAATTTTTTTGGAAAATCAGGTGACACTGTAGAGAAACACAATGGTAGTTAGTAGGAAACAGAGACTCAGTCACTCAGGTGGGCTTCTAAATAATTGGTACTCAGCTGTAACTCAAAATTATATTGTAGCTAAAATGTGAACATTTCCCAGAAACATAATAACAACTTTTAGCTTTCCATTTTGCTGAAATAATGTCACCTATGGATGTTTTCTTCTAGTGAATTGGGTTTCAGTTAATGAGACATTAAATCAATTTTACATGAAATCATTAAGTAGGGTTTTTTAACTTGTTTCTTTCTTGGGTGAGTTTTGAGATCTTCTGTTTGTTCCATCAGAGTTACTTCAAATTAAATCCCACATGGTTCTCCTTAAAATACATGATAAAAGGCACCTGAAAATTTCAAGAGGTTACGTGGCCATGATCTGTGCACTGTCCATTCTGCAGCCGACAAGAAGATGCAGTTTGACACAATATCTAATTTGCTATGACATTCAAGTTTTAAGTGATGTTCAAGGAGATGGAAGTGCTGGTGCTGAACATATTCCAACGTGTGCTGGTTTTCTGTCTGTTAACTTACTAATGAGCCATGATTGAGTAAAGTAATGAAGAGTTTACAGAGAGCCCCAGGAAACCAATTTCCAATTTTGCAACCAGCAGGCTTCAACTTCTCTGCAGTC
The DNA here is from genome assembly GCA_013398225.1 of Steatornis caripensis. NCBI lineage: Eukaryota > Metazoa > Chordata > Aves > Caprimulgiformes > Steatornithidae > Steatornis > Steatornis caripensis. The sequence goes on along the minus strand of VZSC01000917.1, from coordinate 25,428 downwards.
TTTGCTAATTTTGTCTAGAAGGGGACTTGGATACTAAATGTCATTTCTGCTTTGTGAATCAGATAGACTTTTCTAATCCCTGAATACTTACTTGCTAATGAATGTCTCTTCTTCAGATCCATTTTATTTCCATCTGTAGTTGTTAAAAATAGGCTGAATAACTAAAAAATGACTACTGAGAGAAATGAAATTATAATCACTGAAAATCAGAGGAACTGTTCGGCTTGTGGAGAGAAGGAGACTTTAATCTAAAGTCTGACCTAGGAAGAACCATGGAGATAAGTGTAAGAGAAATACAGAAGGTTAATTTCAAGGGGCGAAAGAAATAAAAATCAATATGACAATCCTTTATACATTATGTCTCTATGTGTATTGGTTTTGTGTACCAAGGTTTTGGTAGCAGGGGGGGCTACAGGTGTGGCTTCTGTCAGAAGCTGCCAGAAGCTTCCCCATGTCTGACAGAGCCAATACCAGCCAGCTCCAAGTCAGACCCAACACTGGCCAAGGCTGAGACCATCAGCCACAGTGGTAACATCTCAGGGACAACACACTTAAGAAGGGGGGAAAGTCGCTGTGCAACAGCAACAGCAGAGAGAGAAGTGAGACTGTGTGAAAGAAACAACTCTGAGGACACCAAGGTCAATGAAGAAGGAGGAGGAAAGTTGCTTCAGGCACCAGTGCAGAGATTCTCCTGCAGCCTGTGGTGAAGGCCAGGGTGAGGCAGGCTGTCCCCCTGCAGCCCATGGAGGTTTACGGCGGAGCAGATCTCTACCTGCAGCCTGTGGAGAACCCCATGCCGGAGCAGGTGGATGCCTGAAAGAGGCTGTGACCCTGCAGGAAACCAGCACGGGAGCAGGCTCCTGGCAGGACCTGTGGCTCCATGGAGAGAGGAGCCCACCTGGAGCAGGTTTGCTGGCAGGACTTGTGACCCCACCGGGGACCCACACTGGAGCAGTCTGTTCCTGAAGGACTGCATCACATGGGAGGGACCCACGCTCAAGTAGTTTGTGAAGAACTGTAGTACGTGGGAAGGACTCACGTTGGAGGAGTTCATGGAGGACTGTCTGCTGTGGGAGGGACCCCATACTGGAGCAGGGGCAGAGGACACCCCCTCCTAAGGAGGAAGGAGCGGCAGAGACAACATATGTCTGACTCACTCATATGAACTGACCACAACACCCATTACCTGTCCCCTGAGTCACTGTGGCAGAGGAGGTAGAGAAAACTGGGAGTAAAGTTAAGCCCAGGAAGAAGGGAGGAGTGTGGGGAAAGTGTTTTAAGATTTGGTTTTTATTTCTCATTATCCTACTCTGATTTGATTGACAGTAAATTAAATTAATTTTCCCCAAGTTGAGTCTGTGATCAACCAGTGAGTCATGTCTCCCTGTCCTTATCTGGACCCACGAGCCTTTTGTTATATTTTCTCTCTNCCACACTGGAGCAGTCTGTTCCTGAAGGACTGCATCACATGGGAGGGACCCACGCTCAAGTAGTTTGTGAAGAACTGTAGTACGTGGGAAGGACTCACGTTGGAGGAGTTCATGGAGGACTGTCTGCTGTGGGAGGGACCCCATACTGGAGCAGGGGCAGAGGACACCCCCTCCTAAGGAGGAAGGAGCGGCAGAGACAACATATGTCTGACTCACTCATATGAACTGACCACAACACCCATTACCTGTCCCCTGAGTCACTGTGGCAGAGGAGGTAGAGAAAACTGGGAGTAAAGTTAAGCCCAGGAAGAAGGGAGGAGTGTGGGGAAAGTGTTTTAAGATTTGGTTTTTATTTCTCATTATCCTACTCTGATTTGATTGACAGTAAATTAAATTAATTTTCCCCAAGTTGAGTCTGTGATCAACCAGTGAGTCATGTCTCCCTGTCCTTATCTGGACCCACGAGCCTTTTGTTATATTTTCTCTCTCTTGTCCAGCTGAGGAGGGGAGTGATAGAGTGGCTTTGGCGGACACCTGGCATCCATATGCAGTTCACAGATTCACATTTGCTACTAACTGTTTCTCTGGAGCCAGCATCCTCAATGTTTGTCAAACAGGGCAACTGAAGGCAGTTAGAAAAAAAAAATAGGAGAGAAATCAAATCATAGAATCATAGAATATCAGGTTAGAATGGACCTCAAGGATCTTCTGGTCCAACCAGTCTTGGCAAAAGCACAGTTTAGACAAGATGGCCCAGCACCCTGTCCAGCTGAATCTTAAAAGTGTCCCATGTTGGGGAATCCACCTAACTTCCCTGGGGAGATTGTTCCAATGGCCGATGGTTCTCATTGTGAAAAATTTTCCTCTTATATCCAATCAGAATGTCCCCAGGAGTAACTTGTACCCATTACCTTTCATCTTTTCCATGCAACTCCTTGTAAAAAGGGAGCCTCCATCTTCTTTGTAGCCACCCTCCATACTGGAGCATGGTGATGACGTCTCCTCTAAGCCTTCTTTTCTCAAGGCTAAACAAGCGCAGTTCTCTCAGCCTTTACTCATATGGCAGGGTTCCCAGTCCTTTATCATCTTTATGGCCCTCTTCTGGACCCTCTCCAGCCTGTCCACGTCTTTTATACATGGTGGGGACCAAAATTGAATACAGAGTATTCCAGATGTGGCCTGACAAGTGCTGAGCAGAGTGGAATAATGACTTCTTTATATCTGCTGATGATGCCCTTGTTGATGCAATGCAGCATCCTGTTGGCTTTCTTTGCTGCAGCAGCACACTGTTCACTCATATTGAGCTTGTTGTCCACCAAGACCCCAGGTCCTTTACCACAGAGCTGCTCCCCAGCCAGGTAGATCCCAGCCTGTGCTGCACTCCTGGATTATGTTTCCCCAGGTGCAAGACTTTACACTTGTTGAACTTCATAAGGTTCTTGTTAGCTCACTCTTCCAGCCTACCCAGGTCTTCCTGCAGCATGGCTCTCCCTTCCTAAGTGACTACTTCTCCACTCAGTTTGGTATCATCAGCAAACTTCATCAGGGTGATGACTGATAATTGATTCCAGCACCTAGATTACTTATGAAGATATTAAACAGTGCTGGGCCCAATATCAATGCCTGTCAGACTCAACTTGTGACAGATTGCCAATTTGAAAAGGAGTTATTTACCACCACCCTAAGGGTGCTGCCTGTCAGACAGTTCCCCACACACTGCACAGATCACTTGCCTAGACCATAACACATCAGTTTCTCTAGGAAGAGGCTGTGGGGAATCATGGTTCCCAGATTCAGGACAAGGGGCAACGGGCACAAAGTGGAACATGAAAAGTTCCACCTGAACATGAGGAAGAATTTCTTTACTGTGAGAGTGACAGAGCCCTGGCACAGGCTGCCCAGGGAGGTTGTGGAGTCTCCTTCTCTGGAGATATTCAAAACCCACCTGGGCACATTCCTGTGCAACCTGCTCTAGGGGCACCTGCAGGGGTGTTGGACTGGATGATCTCCAGAGGTCCCTTCCAACCCCTAACATTCTGTGATTCTGTGATTCTGTACTGAAAGCCTGGGAGAAACTTGGGTAGACAGTGTCCACTGCTTGGCCCACATCAAGCAAGAGGGTACTTCGTCATAGATTTTGATTAGGTTTGTCAAGCACAATTTGCCCTTGGTGAATCCATGCTGGCTTTTCCCAATCACGTGCTTCATTTGACTTGCAATAGCCCCCAGGAGGATTCACTCCATAACTTTTCCAGGGACAANTGAAAAGGAGTTATTTACCACCACCCTAAGGGTGCTGCCTGTCAGACAGTTCCCCACACACTGCACAGATCACTTGCCTAGACCATAACACATCAGTTTCTCTAGGAAGAGGCTGTGGGGAATCATGGTTCCCAGATTCAGGACAAGGGGCAACGGGCACAAAGTGGAACATGAAAAGTTCCACCTGATCATGAGGAAGAATTTCTTTACTGTGAGAGTGACAGAGCCCTGGCACAGGCTGCCCAGGGAGGTTGTGGAGTCTCCTTCTCTGGAGATATTCAAAACCCACCTGGGCACATTCCTGTGCAACCTGCTCTAGGGGCACCTGCAGGGGTGTTGGACTAGATGATCTCCAGAAGTCCCTTCCAACCCCTAACATTCTGTGATTCTGTGATTCTGTACTGAAAGCCTGGGAGAAACTTGGGTAGACAGTGTCCACTGCTTGGCCCACATCAAGCAAGAGGGTACTTCGTCATAGATTTTGATTAGGTTTGTCAAGCACAATTTGCCCTTGGTGAATCCATGCTGGCTTTTCCCAATCACGTGCTTCATTTGACTTGCAATAGCCCCCAGGAGGATTCACTCCATAACTTTTCCAGGGACAAAAGTAAGACTGATGGGCCTATAATTTCCTGGATCCTCCTTTAAGCCCTTCTTGTAGATGGGGGTGACGTTAGTCTTCTTCCAGTCTTCTGGGACTTCCTCTGATCTCCACGACTTCTCCAAGATTATGGATAATGGCCTCACAATCATGTCAGCCAGCTCTCTTAATTGTAAGAGAAAAGACATATTTCTTAGGAGAAGTTTTCTACACATGTCTCTGCTGAACAGAAGGTTTTCTATACTCAGGCCTCTGTAAATTGAAATGCCGCATTTGCTTTGTTTCTCTTCTTTTCAAGAAAATATCATTTTTAAAACGCAATTTCCAAAGATGATAATGCCAGTAGAACATTTCAATGAATACATATGTAAACAATAGTGCAGAAACATTTCTGTACTATACCTATGAAAACAACTACAAAAGCAGTAGTGTCCTTATTTCAGCAAATCTTTGAATTGAATTAATGTACCTCACATAAATTGCAATCTAAAATGCTACCTGTGCAGAAGGGAATTTTTTTCCTTCTGTTACAGAAGGTGTAATTTAGAGAGCTTGCAGCTTTGTCAGTGGGTGTAATCTTGCAATCCTTAGAACAGTTTTGTCTGTGTTATTCATGCTTGCATGAGTGCAGGTTGAGATGATTCGAAACTATAGAGTACTATCAATAATTTTCTTAGTGAATGACACCGTTGAATTGGCAGAGGAATAATTTGGGATATAATGATTAAAATAGGCATAAAAGTGAAATGATGTAGTCCATGGACAATCGAGTGAGAAGAAAGCTATACTCTAAAAGTCATAACGAAGTGTTTGTCAGTAACTATACAGCTTCTATAGCTGAATATGACTAGTACAGCTCTTATGAACGCTGGGTGCTGCTTTCTATTCTCTGATCAAATAGGCACATACATGTGGAGTGTATTTTAACATTTCAGAGCATCTCCAGATTAAATATTTGAGGTAACAACAAACTGTCTGCAACTAATCATTGAAAGAGTCATGCTTCATAACTATCAACACGTAAACAGCCTTTTTTCTTTTTATTTTGGTTGTGGAAAAATTAAAAAAAAACTTTATCAGGAGAGCATCAGTCTGGATTTCTGTCTCCAGTGTTATGAATTTAGTCAATCTTCTACTTGGCTGAGTGAAGGATTCAGAGATATTTTGGGCCCTGTTGGCAGTGAAGCACACTGTTCCATTTATTAGCTGCATATACGTAACATGCATTCCAGTTTCACAACAAATCTTGATGGATCCATAATCTACATACAGTATTATTTAATTAATAAATCAGATGTCTGCTTTCCCAGGTTAAAATATAACCAGTATCTTCAGTAATTAACAGAAACCCATTAGAGTCTCAATAACCAGAAGCTGTTAAGAGAAACACTGTTATAGACATTTTCTTCAAAAATTTTTAAATCTCAGGAAAACAACTACAACCTAGGAAGAGAACACTACCAGCAAAATCAAGATTCCATAGATCTTGNTATCTTCAGTAATTAACAGAAACCCATTAGAGTCTCAATAACCGGAAGCTGTTAAGAGAAACACTGTTATAGACATTTTCTTCAAAAATTTTTAAATCTCAGGAAAACAACTACAACCTAGGAAGAGAACACTACCAGCAAAATCAAGATTCCATGGATCATGGCACATGCTGTCTCAAATGAAACCTAACTTTTTTTTAATGTGAATTTTATGAATGTCTTTCTGTCATTTAACCTTCAAGTACATATATAGCATAGATAACAATGAAATTTGACATACTGAGAAATGCCAATGAGTACAGGTGTACACCATAGAACAAGCTCTATAAATCTTTGACAATGACATATCTGATGGCATGACTCTACAGCTAGATGACGGGAGAGCAGTGAATGTTGTCTACCTTGACTTCAGCAAGGCTTTTGACACTGTCTCCCACAACATCCTCATAGGAAAGCTCAGGAAGAGTGGGCTAGATGAGCGCACAGTGAGGTGGACTGAGAACTGGATGACTGGCAGAGCTCAACATGTTGTGATCAGTGGCACAGAGTCTAGTTGGAGGCCTGTGACCAGCAGTGTTCCCCAGGGGTCAGTGCTGGGTCCAGTCCTGTTCAACATATACATCAATGACTTGGATGAAGGGACAGAGTGTACCCTCAGCAAGTTTGCTGA
>VZSC01000917.1:0-18450 GCA_013398225.1 Steatornis caripensis | reverse complement strand
CTGAACATGAGGAGGAACTTCTTTACTGTGAGGGTGACAGAGCACTGGAACAGGCTGCCCAGGGAGGTTGTGGAGTCTCCTTCTCTGGAGATATTCAAAACCCGCCTGGATGCATTCCTGTGCAACCTGCTGTAGGCACACCTGCTTTAGCAGGGGGGTTGGACTGGATGATCTCTAGAGGTCCCTTCCAACTCCTACCATTCTATGATACTATGATTCTATGATAAGGAATAGCATATCCATCATCAAGTCTTGAATTTGCACAAGAAAATAAAATGTTCCTGCCCATGGCAGGGGGGTTTTGCTACATGATCTTGGAAGTTGTGCAAGTCTGCAGCTCTCTTCCCAGGCATGGCAATTGGCATGGGTTGGACTTGATTTATAATAATGTTAGAAAAGCCTTACCCAGCGGCAAAGGGGAGCCAGATCAGAACAAATTGCAGCAGTAACCCATTAAACAGAAAAAGGAACAAAATATAGATGAACAGTTACCTCATCTAAAAGAAATTTTGTAGACAGCTTCAAGACCCTGGGGAAGAAATGGGGAAGTGGCGCAAAAGCCCAGCTGTCAAGCTAACAGTATGAGCCACCGAGATGATAGGCAACAGACCAAGGAACCACCGAAACAAGAAGCAGCCACCAGAGCGTAACCCCACTTCAAGGTAATCTTACAAACAACTGCCTAGCAAGTTTGGGGAAATCAGCTCCTGCAACAAGAATGCCCTGCCTCTGGCCAGGAGGAGGAGACAGTGGAAAAAAAGGTGTTTATTGAATATTTAGGGTACAGGGACCCAGCATAACCAATCCCACCAAGCAGCAAGCCCTCACTGACACCAGTGCCCCATGCACCCTGTTATTCCCATACCAAACAGAAGGCATGCCTACTGCTGCCACGGGAGTGGCTGGGATCATGACCCACCTAGCTGTGCTGCAAGGACCGATTAGTCTTAATAGTGACGGGTGGGAACACAACTCCCATGAGAGGTCCAATTAGGACTAGATTACCAGAGGGGTGGACACCACAGAGACCCGTGGGGGCATAAATGGGCTTTTGACATTGCTGCTGAAGAGGGCCACCTTGTCTTACCTGAGCTCTCCAGACTGACTGAGCAATCAGAGGTGGTGAGCCTTTTGCAAGTCACTGAACAATACATAAGTTTTAAAGGTTCTTGGGACAGATATTACATTTTTCCAAATGGCTAAAACACTGAGCTACATGTGTAGGCTGTAAAAATAAAAGAATAGAGATGGAAGAAAAAAGATTGAAACAAGGCAAACCTGAATCCCTCAGATTATATCTGTGGTCTTTCAGATGAGGGAAGTTAATCCATTTGTTTTAAGAGCCTGTAGAAGACAAGCACTTGCAGGAATAAATTTCTCCAGTAAAGAGTCTTGTGCAATAATTTTCTTTGGCCAAATGAAATTGATCCAGGTTATTAATAGTTGTATAATGAAAACCTCACTATTTATTTTTAGAACTCACTGAATTGTATGCAATTATTAAAAAAACAGAGAGTGAGTCTATACTGTATAGAATTCCAAAGCCACTAATTGAAAATGTATTATGAAAAGGAATGCATGGCTGAGATACTTTATTCAGTCCAGTAACAGATTCAACGACATTTGCAGCAATAGGTCTCTATTATCTCACATTGTATTACTTGGTAAATTTAGCAGAAAAAAGAGGAAGGGAAAATATGAACACAAGAAATATGAAAATAATGAAACTTTAATGTAGCACAAAAAGTGTGACAGATGTAATACCACAAAGAGCCATTAAATACTTCCCAGTCCATCTCTTTTTATCTCTCTCATCCTGTCACTATCAATTATTCCTAATGTTTCTCCTTGTTCCTGCTAGACTTAAGGAAGCAAAATTAATTTATGTTTTTTGGTTGTTATCTCTCCGTCTAATCTGGCTACTGACATTTCAAGATGCTGAACCACGTGATGCAAAATCTCTTTTAGTGGAGGAAAAGGTAACCATTTCATAAGTCATGAGTCATTTTAGTATTTGTTTCTAGTGCTCACGTCTTAAAAAAACCACGTCTAAACAATAGCAATGGTTACAGTTCTTAGCTAACTTCCTTATCTTATATTTACTTCTTGTTTTCAGGCCCACAACATATTCCAGCAGAACTTATATTAGTCTTTTTAGCATGGATCAATGCAGATGAAAGAGTGCCCTGAGCAGAACTCATTTGTCCTTGTCAGCTGTGGTAACCAACTAATACACTTAAAATAAAATTACACTGAAATAGCCTGATCTTATTAGGTTTATTTAAAGTAATAAGTGCTATTAAGTCTTTAAGACCTAATTCAAAGTTGCAATAACCTACAAAGATGTACTGAATTCACTTAAAGCAATATTTTATACGGTAAACTGAAGTAGTCTAACATATAAAATTAAACCATTTTTTTCCGTAAAAATAAACTGCTCATTCTGCAGACAAATAATGCCAAAACTAAATTAGTTATTACTTAATTCTACTCATTCTTCTCAGCTCAATATATTCCTAATAAACATAACCCATGAAAAAATATACAGTAATCAAACATTAACAAACATAGCCATTTTCGTTTTAGAGGTCCAGGCTATTTTAGGCCAGTTCATTTGAATATTTAGAGGGATGCATTATGTATTAGGGTTATATAAGTGCAAGATTAGTGTTAGTCTTATTTCTGCAATGGGACAGAAGGGTTACTTTCTACAGCTTGGTAGGGTCAGTGGTGAGGCCTTGTTTCTATTTCCATTTGAAGTATACCTTTCCAGTAGCCACTAAAATCAGATACAATAGTGCATTACAAAATGATGGGGAACAATTTATTAGCTAATCTTAAAAATAAATTGTATCACAAACAAATATTTTTCCATTTGTCAATTTGCTTCACATTTTGAATGCATTTTTTTTCCAATTACTTATACAATTAGAATAAATTGCATTAGTTCTGTGTGAAGTAAATATGAAAATATAGGGAAATATATGTGGGAAATAAAACTGTCATGAGTTAAGATTTCACTTTGTACTTTATTCACAGCACAAAATTATACACATGTTTAAATACTTTTGTAATGCAGAAGCTGCAAGATTATGAAGAATCAGAAAGATTCATGGAATCTACTCCTTTGGTGAATTTGAGATATGTGAGAAATGAACGATGCCTGTTGCCTATTTCAGCTAGAATGAGATCCCGGTCATTTTCAGTTCATAGGTAGCGATTTCACTATGCGAATCAAACTGCTGGTCACAAGAGACCAAGAGGCTATTTTCAATAGCAATTGCATAAGATATTATAGATTGAGGTAGCAAAAATTCCAGCTGTTCCAGCAGAATGGCTTCAGAAAAGCAAAATACCAATTTCATTGGCATCCAAACGAAATCCTTCTGATTTTGTTTTGCCAACTTGTGTGCTGGAACTTTCCCCAACTTCCCCACTTAGACTGCAACCCTGGGAACTAATATGATGGCTGAGAAAGCAATGCAGCCTCCTGTCTGGTCATGAAATCCAAAAGAAGAGAAGCCTGACACATAGAGTCTATCCCCTCCAAGTCTTGTAGTGGAAATTTTTTTCTGTCTTTGGAGGTAAAGAGTGAAACATGTCTTTTGCCATGCAAGCTGGTCAAAAGGGATTGTCTTCTGGTTCCTGAATTACTTTGGTGTTTGGTTTTTTTTATGAAGTGATAACCTTTAATTAGAACAGAAAATGTTTATATGCTTCTCCAAATGAAACAGAGGGATTCCTATGCGGATTCTATACCATTATCTTGGTTAAAAAAAAAATATATTTTTTCAACTTTGAAGATCACAGATAGCTCAGATCTCAGGTATGTCCTTATTTAATCAACCAACTATCCAATATTTCGTAACATGTTTGTTCAGGGGGCACTGAGGATCTAAAAACTGTGTTAGCTTGCTGATCATATGCTGTCTCCCCATCTATGGGAAACCTAGTACACAAGGAGCAAAATAGAAAACATCAAGGTATCTGGTATATAATCCTCTGTTAGAGTACATTTCATACCTCCCAAATTACCTTTGCCTGCTGGGAGCAGAAAAATTTAAGATGGAAGTGCTCGACTAAGCAACTTGTTTACCTGATAAATACGATGACGGTTCATTTATGCCACTGTCAGACTCCAAAGACATGTACTGGGACAAGACGACCTTGGATTCACAATATACCCTGAGAGACTGGTGTCTGTAAGTATAGAAGACCAAGATGTTTATTCCTAATAATTGCCAAAAGCTGGAGTAGCTGCCAGAAGCAGGTCCCCAAGCAAACTGCCTTCATTGTGATACTTAAAAATCACACCCCTTACACCAGATACCCCTGCTCTCCAAAAGACCCTTCCCCACAGAGCATGTGTTTTATGATTATGTAACCTTTATGTAAATCACCACCCAATCAGTGTTAGAGCTTTGGATGTTAACAAATTAATATTCATGTAATCATGTATAAATCTGGTTGTGGAAATTACCAAGGTGTGCTAGTACTCCACCTAACACCCAAACATGCACGACTTCGTATTAAAGCGATATCTCGTAGTCTTAGACTTTTTCTTTTATTTTGCACGCTAGGCAGCAAACTCAATTTTGAGACAACAGCTGGGCTGGGCAGGGCAGGGCTGTGGGGAGCTGGAGACCAGCCCTGCTGCGGCTTCACTGGGGCAGGGGCTGACAGCCCGCGTGGGCTGAAAATAAGTCCTGGGCTGTGAGCAGATGGGGGGAGGCCTCGGGGGGGCTGGTCACTGCCGGTGGCGCCCTCAGGGCAGCATCGTGTAACAGACACATACATGGAGTAACAGCATCATGCTCGCTGACCATTTTGACTGGTCAGGAACACTGAAGAAAATAAAGCAGAGACTTAACATTTAGAAGTTCAAGGTAAATTAGAAAAAGACACCTCTTAGTCAAAAGATTAATGAGAGAAGCTGTGTTCAAGGACCTAAATTCTTACTATGACAGCTGTGAAAAACAAACACTTTGCAAGTGCAGTAAGGTTTGGTATACATTCTAATGCACCAGAACTTGAAAAAAAAAAAACACCAAACCCTGAAGTTTCTAAAGGGAGACAATCTAAACCCGATTGCAGTTGTTTGCAAATTTATGTCAGGCCAATAAATGTAAGATATGAATGGTACCAGGCAATGTGTAAAGTTTAAGAACGCAGAATCATGTGAAAACTGGACCCAAAGAGAATAGTCTGCAAAGTCCTATATGACAGAGTGACTTTTCGTTTCCCCGTGTTAGTAAGGAACACATAAAAACAGTCTTGGTACAGAAAGAGTTAATTATTGCAGACATTTTCTCTGCTTGATTCCTGAAGATTTCACCTGAGCTAGAAACCTGTATTAAGCAAAGCATTTATTCTTAACTTTGTCAAAGAAATCAGAAGACAGCAGTAGGTTCATCCCATCCTCACTGTAAAATTTGCGAGCTAATAAGAAAAGGTGAAATTAAGACTTTCCATCATCTCTTAAAAACTAAAATTGAGAAAAGACAGGTAGCAATACCATAGGGTCGTAAGACTCAACAGGAAAAAATCACTACCACTAAGACCTTCTCTGCTTAGGAAAACAGTTAAGCATATGTTTAAATCTATGCAAAAATTTTGGTGCAAAAAGTTCTGCATTTTGTCCATGGTTGTGTACACCTGTGGGCACACTCCAAACTGATGACTGTTACCAAAAGCTAACGAGACTATTGTCAAGGCTCCTGTTAATTCAATGGGTTTGAATCAGCCGAGTTAGAAACTGTGAGAATATCCATGTAATGTCAGAGAAATTCAATGAAAAATTATCTTTTCTAGTCTTTTTCCTTCTTGCTCGTTTTTTTACATCAAGTATTTAATCTGAAAGGTCCACTCATGATTAACATTATTGTATAGCAGACTGGCTAATGCATAATGCAGTTTTTCTATCAATATTCATATTTTTCCCATGGCAATTGCTGTATGGGTACAGTGTCCTATGCTACTAAACTGTACATCAAACGATTCAATATCCTAAGATTTTCTTTATTTGTAACTAACTCAAATAGTATTTTAGTGTTACTGAGTATGTATCTTATACTAGTGAACATAATTTTTAAACCATTTTTTTTCAGTTTAAGTGTCATCAAAGACATGATAACCTAAGGATCCTGAAGCAAAGAACTTCTGGGGAGTGAAGGTATGAGTTGTTTTCCAGAAGTCTCCTGACCTTACAAATCTAGGACTTGCTGCCTTACATTTTAAAATATATTTTAATCCTTGTCCAGTTTAAGGTGTAAGAAAAAATGCACCATTTATTTCAAGATCTACAACTTCAGCTGTGTACAAAACAACAGCAGACAGACTACCATGTTAGCATGAGAGACTGAGGTACTAAAGCCAAGATCTTAAAAATACCTTAGTACTAAGGGTAAGATCGACTTTCCCTGATTTGTAGGTGCTTTGTGAGCTGGCCTCTATACAACAAATTCCTAAATTTTCTGTGCATTCAGCAAAGAGCAGGGTATCTTTCACAGTCATCAGAGCAAGATCTGACTGTAGCACTCCATTGGAAATTAAGAAGTATTTTTAACAGCACTGCATCCCATTGCTAAACCTTGTAGTTGTTTCAGTCCTAGCCTGAGAGACAGCAAAGAATGGAGCGGACTACAAAATATTTTTTCATGTTTTGATGGCATCCAACATGATGAATAATGCCAGCTAGAAAGATAAGTAAAACCATGCTGAGATTTCACAGAGAATCAGAACAAGGAGACCTGTTTTGAATCAGAGATCTTGCCTCACACAATAAAATGACTTATTTGAACTGATCAAGGGAAGTGCAACCCCATCTGAGATGACATTGCCTGTTCATTTTATTCCTACAAGGTGCTTGGGTGGGAAAGAATAGGAATTTGGCTATCAGGAAAATAGTATGAGAAGGCTTATATTAAAAACAAACAAACAAAACAAGAAAGAAAACTGTAGAGGGTAAGAACTACCCTAGGATTCAAACTGGTTTTGCCCTTCTTAGTCAGGGCATGTGTGTGCTGGAAGGCTTTGCATGTGGAGGAAATTATTTGACAAGCATAAAAAATGAGAAAAGAATCCAGAAATCCCTGTGTTAAATATAAACTGACAGCATCCCTCAGACGGCAGATTTGAATTAACCTTTAGTCCCTTATAAAAATGCACCAGTTTTTGCATGCTGTTCTGAAACAGAATGTTTACAGATCTTAGGTCATCCATCATCAGAGTAAGAGGGTAGAGAATAACTTGTAAAACAGCTATAATTCAAAAGTACACATCCTGGTTCTTGAGACAGTTTGACATTTGTGGCACGGGTTTCCCACTGTAGTAAACTAACAGTTAACTAGCTCTCAAGCACATTTGCAAGTGATAGGGAGAAGCTGCTGAGTGGAAAGCTGAGGTATGTACCAAGTAAATTATTCCACTGTTAACAATTCTATTTACTTATGCATCCTCATTACTGTCAATAATTTTTGTTACATTCTGAGGCCTTAAAATCCTGTACTTTGTTCCTGTGCTGTCTTCTGTTGAAAAGGGAAGAGATTTTTTGGCAGCTGTAGCTATATACTGCAAGGGAAAAAAAATGACAAGAATCCTGAACATCTGGAAGATACTTTACAACTTTAGAAGATAGAAAACCCTTCTACTCCCTTTCTGTGTGTCATTCACTAATGCTGTAGGAACTGCTTCAAATGAAACACTCTCAGCTCAGCAAATACACACTAAATTTAAGGAAGGAGTCCAAGAGAGTCTAACCCAGAGTGCACCCAAATTTCTCCAGAAGTGCCACCATCTTGGCTGCTGTGGCCAGCTGTGCCCTGCACCTGTTCATGCATGGGGCATGAAGCCTTCTTCTCATGAGGGCCACCCGTGTAGTCTCCCACTACCAAAAACTTCCCATCTATGCACAATGCACTTATGCAAAAAAATTTTGTTGCTTTAGATGTTATTTCCATCATGTCTTCACTGAACTGACCAGTGTTTTTCTAAGAGAAAAGTTAGCTATTTACATCCATTCAGACGTTAAAGAATAAACAGTTTTCTAAGGTGTGCTACAGAGATGGTCAGGGAACTAGACCATACGGCCTTAGCTTATTTAGTCTCATGAAGAGAAAATCAAGGAGTGATCTAGTATCTGCCTGCAAGTATTTGAAAAGCAGTACAAACCACAAGAGTCAACCTCTTCTCAGTACTGTAAGGTGATTTGGACATAAATTTGCCACTTGGAAGGTACCCATTGTACATAAGACAGCAAATTCTCACCGTGAGCATAGTGCATCATTGAAACTTTGCAAAGAGAGACTGTGAAACCATTAAGTTCGTTGCTTGGCTAGACAAAGCCAAAGCTGACCTGATCCAATTTTGTTGGTAGATCTGCCTCATGAGGGAGGTTGGACCACTTGACATACAGAGGTCCCTTCCAACAAACATTCCTGTAAATTTTGTGATTCTCGTTTTTCACCGTATTGATGATCCAAATAATTCACATCAGATCATGCAGATCCATGAATACATTCAAAGACTGAGTGAAAAAAAAATTATTTTGCTTAGTCAGTTCTACTCAAGTAGACCTCTGCCTGCTCTCTACTATGGAGCCTTCATCAGTTTTATTTTTAAAATACATTAATTTGGGAAAGACTACAGAAATATGTACTAATGGATGAAAAGGGTTCTGTAACTATTATTCTGTACCTCTTACTATGAAAAACATCTCACATGTATTTATACTATGAGGATTTTCCTGAGATTAAGACACCAGACTGCTGCCTGCAACTATCCACATACTGAATATTCCACCTCCAGCAAGTACTCATCCCTGGACAAAGCTTCTATATCTGTCCTTATAAACCTCACTGTTGAATTATGAGCAATTTTTGGTTTGCTATAATGTGGTATTTGGTTTGGTATTTGGTTTGCTATAACGTGGACTATTTAACATTTAAGTCTTTCAGCAGGTATGAATTTTCAGAATGCAACAATCAAATAAATATATACTCAATATTGCTCAGCATCCAACCCTGATTTAGAAAGAATATTTATTTTAACTTATGTTTTAAAAGGAATGTAATCTCTCTTAGCAGACAGAGATATATAAACAGGTATATTCTGCTAAAATTAAAAAAAAATACCCACAAAAGTGCTGTGAAAAACAACATTAAAATAGATTATTTCTCTCCACTAATTTTTGTGAGTTTTGCCTGCCGTAATACTTTTTTCACTGGCAAGCCTCAGGTGTGTTATCCTCTACAGCACTTCAGAAACCACTTTGTAGAATATAAATGGGACAAATCTTCCATTCTGTCACATTTGAATAAAATCCAAACACCTTTGAAGTTGTCATGACTTCCTTTTGCAAACTCTTTGAAATCTACAGATGATGAGTACTATATGATACTAGATAGATATTATCATCTATTTCTTTATACACGTAGGGATAACTGCCATTTGTTTTCACCTATTTGTCACATCAAAGAATGTTTACATACCAGATTTGCTAAATGTTCAAATACGGTTTCCATCTGCATCACTGAAAGTCACTCTTTGTCTTAGGGCAATATTCTGGGGAATTTCCAGAGCTATGCGCTGAAATGGACAGTTTTGACATCTAATTATAATTTGGCATTGTTTGTGTACAGCCTCTTTGTATATATAAATTTATACAGAGATTTTTTTTTAGTAAAGTAATTCATGTTACAACAGCAATTTCTTTTCGGTTACCTGCCTGTAATATTCTTCCAACAATATTCACTGTCTGAAAACTACCACTTATGTCACTATGTACAGTCTGTCCAGAATATGACTTGATGGAGAAGAAAGGTGGGTCTCTGTAGTATCCCAAGCATGTTCTGCCTACGTTTCAAACAACAAAATGTAGATTGACGCTCTTATGCAATGCCAAATGCAGGTGTATTATCTTTGACACAGCATGGCACTCATTTCTAATTAATGTTACACCTCGTTTGCTTGAAGCCATGAAAGAGATAGGAGCTGACTTCCCAATTTGCAAGATAGAACGTATGAGACAGGAAAAATGGCTGTCATGCCCTATCTTTTACCTATTAGCAGCACCAACTAATAGTTAACTTGTTAGTAGTTGACTCACCAGAACGTAGTTTGCCAGCATTTTTTTCTGCTGCATGAGCTTTTAGTAGGTCTTTCTCAGTTCTTTTACCCCAAAGAAAGAAATCATTCCTAAATTCCTAGTGCTCTGCAGAGTATACATAGCCATACCCATCGTGGGAGTGAGCTGCAGGGTTCTGCCTAGCCTCCAGTTTTGGAGCATGAGCGACACCCATGCCTGTGGACAGGCTTGCATGGCAAAACGTAGGGATGGCGAATCAGGTCTGGACAAAATCTGCCTGGGTTCAATTTGAACAAAGCGTTATGTCATGTGTATTCTACCGTTCTTGTACTCAACATGGGCAAAGCCTGACTCCCAGGCACGTGATGTGGACAAGCTCACTATGTGCGGAGTGCAAAGCGTGGTGCAGATTCTCCTCTCCTCTATGGGCTTTCTCATCCCAAGGCACTAACTGATTCACACCACAGCAGTGCCTGGGAACGAACTGATATATGTTTGCAGTACGGATAACCATAGTACTGGCACTATTATGCACCAAAAGAGAGAGAGTTTCTGTTTGGAAATACACAAATTCTTATAGTTTCATAAGTGCATTTAGAACTTTTTCCTAGGTACCTATGAAACACTGCATTGTACTCAACAGATATTTCTATTTCAAGGTATCTTTATTTAGAGGGGTCTATGACGTTTATACTATTCAGCTCACTGTTAAAGAAGGATCACCTACTGACAGGAACTGTGCATTATTTGCTACCATATTTTTTGCTGGGTTAAATCTCTCTTATTAAAGTGAAGAGGTTGTCTTAGTCCTTCACTGAATGATAAGGAAGTGTCATTGCTAAAGAGAACTACATTAGAAAAACTGAGATTTGAAAAATTGTCTGCAGAGTAGAATGCAGTAAACAAGAAACTGTTCTGTCATTATTTTACATATAGTACACTGTATTTCCAAAAGGAGGATTATGAGATCCCTTACAATTTTCTTATGAAAAAATATTGGAACACTTAATGAACCCTGTATGTAAGATCATCTGGCTTTTTGCCTGACAAACTTCAGATGTCTTGGTACTATTTTAAAATGTGTTGGGGAACAAAGGCAAATACTAGTCTAGTTCTGCCATGCATTATTTATTAGAGAAAACAAAATCTGTTTGTGGAAAATAAAGCTACAATTTAGAAATTAAAATCAGATGAGGCAATTCAATTGTGTGAAGTCTAAAAAATGCCTGAATAAGTGTAAACGACTACCAGTAAATTAGTTTAAGCATTATCAATGTCATTTTTTATCTTGCAGCCCAGGTATAACATCTACTTTTGAATATTATACCCATTCCATTTCTAGAATTTTAAGCCAGCAGTGATCTAAATGTTATTGTTCAGGACATCAGATGGTAAGAGGTAATTTTTTGTTAATGCGATGATCCCTTGTACCATAAGCACTGTGCAACTTCTCTCATGAAGCATCTTGAGCCTTCAGGCATTTCCATACCCTGTCTACACATGTCGAGGACATAGGTCACAAAGGAAGAAAAGTAAGCTGAAGGCAGACCCTGTGCAAGTCCAAAGAGGGGTAAGCTGGTGATGAATAAACCTAAACTGGAAAATAATAAAAGAAATCAATAACTAAGGAAATTCTTCTTCTCCTTTTTTCGCTCAGGGCCCGGGTGAACATACATTTTGNTACCCTGTCTACACATGTCGAGGACATAGGTCACAAAGGAAGAAAAGTAAGCTGAAGGCAGACCCTGTGCAAGTCCAAAGAGGGGTAAGCTGGTGATGAATAAACCTAAACTGGAAAATAATAAAAGAAATCAATAACTAAGGAAATTCTTCTTCTCCTTTTTTCGCTCAGGGCCCGGGTGAACATACATTTTGGTCTGTTTAGGCAATAAAATATAAAATCCTGAGGAGATTGGCTTTAAAACTACTGCTGGCATTAAATACCAAGTGGGGAACAGGGAACTGTATGAGCTAACAGGCACTCCAAGCATGTGAGAAAATAGCTAAGTGAAATTTCAGCTTTGCATCAGAATGGTTTAATGCCCAGAAAGGGAAGTTCTGGGGCAGCCTTCGTCTCGGAGCAGTGAGGACACAAACCGATCTAATATTAATTGTCAGCTTAATAAATTTATGAAAAGAATTACACAAATACTTATCTGTGATTGCTTTGTGATCTCCTTAGTGAACTAAGGGGCCCCATCTACTACTTGGGTGTCCCATGGGTTCTTCTGTGTTCTGAAAGGTATCAGACTGACACCAAACTAAATGAGCCTTTTTTTTTTCAGTAGACAATTTCAGTCCAAAAAAACTTACTTTTCAGCTTGACACTATGAATTAAGGGTGGGAGAATGTAATGGCTACAGTGTGCGAGTTGTGGCTAAGAAACTGAGACAGCGAGAGAAAGGCACAGCCTGACACACGCAGGAATTTAGACATCTCAGCCTGGGTCTACACAGCACAGTGGGACAAGAGAAAACAATAGCTGAAGAAGTAGAACCACATAGTCTGGGAAAGAGCCCGTCTTGTGTTTGAGCCCCAAAAGCAGTACAGCCATGGTAAGGACTCACCACCTAGGTCCGTGCTGCAAAGGAAACAGTTCAGAGTCACCGTCTAGGTTTCGAGTCCAACGGTACACAATGGATTGCATCCGTACAGCTAGACTCTGTTATCCATCAGAACATGGTAGCTTGTCCAAACTGCCCATGGAGAATGCTCCCTCACCCGTTCAAAAGCTCAGACATGTTTCGGGGGTTATCTGGAGGAGTGCCAGCTGCCCCTAGGCCAAAACCACGCCAGGGACTGCTTGCTGCAAAGCTGGGTACCTGTGCTCGGTCTCACTTCCTGACTCTTCTCAGCTTAACATTATAGATGCAGCCACTGGGACTAATTAAGCTACACACTGTGCTGTATTGATATAGCTGTAATGCTCCCCTCTGAAGTTCTTATAAATTAAGGAAAACTTCATAACTCTTACAATTCTGACAGACTTTCTGAACATATTAATAGTAATTAGAAACCACACTTTTCATTGCATAAAACACTTTTCCTACTAGGTAGTGTGGGGACAGTTTTTGATAATGAAATAAGTCCGAAGTTTTGACTTCTTCTATTATTATCTCGGTTTTTATTTCTGATATCTTTGCATCTTAGTGTGTGGAGAAAAGAAATATTACGTGCAGAAAAGCAGTTGTCATTTTTATTCAGTTAGAATGTATTTCACAGGAACATTCACTGCTTCATTTCTGGATTGTGGATAATCCAAAATGAAAGCTATACAGTTATAGCAAGACAGCCTCCAGGAGACTGCAAGAGAATGCTCACGGACTGTCTGCAATGTTATGAAATAGCCTCTGAAGGTTGACAGAAGATTTCAGCTACTCTCCATCTGAACCGTATTTAAACAAGTGTTGTGGATACTTTCCTGACTTCTCCATCTAGGCTGCCATGGCTACACAGGCCCTCGAAGTTCAGAAAAAAGTTTTTCCAGTTTAATGCACAGTTTACTGTTCATTAGATATCTAAGGTAAACCGAACTGTTATAGGTGTAGCCTGTATTTCCTTTGAACTGCTATAGCTACCCCAGTGGCTGCAATTCCTGTTGTGTAACACCTGAATAACAGCAAACCAGAAGCAAAGTTCTCAGTCTGTTGTTTTCCTGTGTTTCATTCCTGTGACTTAAAGATGTGACTTTCTAGCATCACTTCTTCTAAGGTTCATGCAATTCTGGTGCTTTTGATTGCGTGCCACAGCCACTTGCCCCATGAAGATGTCTCTGTAAGAAATACGTTGTTACTTAATCTTGCTTTGGAAAAGCCAGAGATCAACAGAAGAGCTCTGACAATCTGAAAAATAAGATTTAGAGACAAATATCTTTGTTTAATTTAGGTTCTTTTGTATCTGAGTACCAACATGAGATTTTTCAACTGTTACAAGCAGAAAACAAATAAATATGCATTTGCTTCTGAAGCTTATTGAGTAAGGTGAATTTGATTGACAAAGCAGAATAAAATCACCTTATACTATGAATAACCTTTATTGTTTCAGTAAGTTGCTCTATCTCTACATTTCATAATAGTTAATCCTGTTTAGAAAGACAGGTATTCAATTATTTATATTTTATCTCTCTAAGCTTATTGCAGAATTTTACTTTACCTCTACTGATAAATACGTAGAATATACATAAAAAAAAGGAATAATATGGTTTTCGTACTAGTTAAACATGGCTAATTTTGACTAGCAAAGCAGACTGGAAGAGTGTTGCCTTATGAATTTATAATTTTAATCTAAATGTGCTCATCTTAAAATTTCATTAAAATTAAGCCAGTATGGAGAAGATAGATCTTAAATTATTGATATTTTCACTCTTCTAACTTAACAGAGGTATTTTTACCTCTGCTGATAAAGTGAAGAATGAATTTTCATCACTTCGCAATGCATAGGCACTGGAAAATGTGCAGCACTGAATTACAATGACATACAGTCTCCTCTGAGTCATTGTATGGTATATCATCAAATGTCATGCAGTAACTCCTATTTGCTTCAGGGGATCATTGCTCACCCTTATAATTAAAGGGATCGGTAAAGCTAGTGTTTCTGGACTGGAATGGGAAAAGTTAAACTTATTCATGATAATTGACTGTTTCAGTGAAAGCTGGGTTTCATTATAAACAGATAGTCCACAGCTCATTTGTAAAAGAAATATGAAAATATTGCTTTGCTACTGGAATGTATCTGTATTTTCTACAGCCAAGTGTTGGGGCAGGAAAGACTAAAACTCCCTTATGAATTACTGTATTTTGTTAATATACTTTAGCAAATGTAGCACAGCAGATCCACTGCAATTGGCATTTCAGCCCACCTATAGAACAGGTTAATGCGTTGCTTCCTGAAGCTCACACTGGCCTTAAGGCCTGGGAGACTTCTCCGATGCGCAGATTCTGTAGGAATTTAGATTTATATCTTGACTGTGAGGTCAAATACAGGTAAGCAGGTATAAGTTCATAACATGTTCTCATAACCTGGAACCATTAATGAAAATGACAATTGACACAGCACCATAAGAGAAAGAGCTGAAGGGGTATGCTTTGTTCGCAAGCCTTGTCTGCTACCAAAATCCCAGCAAGCTTGTTACCACCACCACTGAACTACTAAGGACCCTAGAGGGAACCAATGCAACAAATGCCTGGTTGAACTGACCTGAAAACAAGTATTAGAGGCAAGACTAATGAGATGATAAGAGATGCGTAAATTCAGTCTGCATCCAGAGTAGCAGTTTTGACTGTCTGTCAATACAGGGATTGGATTGCTGACAGAAAGATTAGTCCTTTTAAGTCTCGCAAATGTCAACAAAAAGTCATATTTTCCAGATTACTTCTTGTCCTCTATTTCTCTTTTTATCTATCTGTTTTTTTAGAGCAAGGTAGTGGCGGAACTTAAAGGTGAGTTAAACATCCTCCATTAAGAGCTGTATGAGAAATCAGAGAACTCTAATGGAGATGTCTTACACAAAGGCTTTTACCTTTCCAAAAAATGGGGAACTGAAAGTAGCTTTCACACTGGGATTTATCATCCAAACTTCAATTTATTGAGAGTAATACACTAATACTGCTAAATTTAAAAGCAAGAAGGCAATTCAATTTCACTTGCTGGGAACAGCAAGCAATATTACTGTTATCTGTTGGAGAGAGCTCAAGGTATTCTCAGCCTTTCAGTTTTCCTCTTATCTCCCCATATTTTAAGCATACTCTTACAAAACTCTTCAACTATCTCAGAGGTGGACTGAATTTTTCCTGGCCTGCCCTTCTTCTAAGTTAGGTCAAGTTTCTCCTTTTTTCTCTGTTTTGCTGTATTTAATTAGTTTGTTTCTGGGAATTTTGGACAAACAAGGAAAAATGTTTCTTCCAATTCATAAAGCAACAGGACGCAAAGTCTTGTTCAAATTTTCCTTCTCAACTAAAGAGAACTGAGGCACAGGAAAGATATTGCTTACCAGTCTCACATCTTTATTATGCCTCTGACATCATTGATTTGATTTCTAGGCTATTGCTGTAGTCTAGCCGCTTATATTTTTGTCAACTGCTTTGCCTGGAATCTCATCATAGCAGAGATATCTTTAACAATATTTAGGTGATTTTCTATTGGAGAAGTTTTGAAGGAACCCCCAGCCCAGAGATATGACTACAGTAAATAATAATACACAGAATTACATCTTACACTAACACACATTGTGCATATGGTACANGCTATTGCTGTAGTCTAGCCGCTTATATTTTTGTCAACTGCTTTGCCTGGAATCTCATCATAGCAGAGATATCTTTAACAATATTTAGGTGATTTTCTATTGGAGAAGTTTTGAAGGAACCCCCAGCCCAGAGATATGACTACAGTAAATAATAGTACACAGAATTACATCTTACACTAACACACATTTGCATATGGTACGGATATGTATATAGCTACAATTTCTATAAGCAATTAGACTCTAAGATCATACTTCTGGGAGGCTTCTAGCTTTTGCCAGAAGTACCTTTCATCTAAAAATTAAAGGACTTTGAGTTGGTTTACTAACTTCCTTTACACTGCCAGTCTGGGATAGTTCCAGCTGTAAATCATGGTCAAATCAGGTAAATGGGTGACTAAAAACTAACATACCACCTTTATAGGCATGGAAATTCAAGGCCCAAATAGGAAAAGTATAGTATAAATATTGCTCAGCGAGGAGAATGATGGTGACTGTGAGAGGCTGAAGGTGATTAGAAGCTAAGGAGAAAAAAGTAATAATAAGATTCCATCTTCTGTTCTATAGACTGGACAGAAATCTCTTTTCACATGTGAAAACAAGACAGTATTTCAGGCAAAATGAATGATAGCTTTGCAGACCTGGTTTAAAATTTAATTTCAAATACTCTGATGAATAAATATCAATTATCTTTTCAGGAGGAAGAAAAGCAATACAACAACTATAGCAATGCTTAATTTCAAGAAGAACAATTACATTAAAAATGAGAAAAACTTTTAAAGAGAAAGGAAAAGAGGAAGCCAAAACTGCAAAATGTTGGCAGACCACATATTAGAAATTCAAAACAAATGTGCACTATTTGCCAAAACACTTTTAGAAATATCACAAACAAGGAAGCCAGCATGGCTAAACAGCATAATAAGGGAGGCGCATTTCAGATATCTGGAATTATGTTAAAAGAAATAAGAAAGAGAAAAAAGAAATAAGAAGAGAAAAAAATAAAAATAATTTTAAAAAAACAGGTTTAGGTACACCATATTGAGAGGCATAAACACTTGTACTAAACCCTTGTTGACATATGTATTTGGTGAGGGAATCCTCTCCAAGGATGCGTTTGAAGAAATAGTCAAGGCATAAAAGCGTAGCTCAGGGAACACAAGACCGCAACAGACACATGAAATGATTCTTCCCATCCAAGTTTACCAGCAGGCAAGGTAAGGTATCATCTTACCTATAGAGAGGTATCTATGTGACAACTCTTCTCACAGAAAAAATATTAGAGGATTTGTCTAGAATTGGACTGACAGCAAAAGGTATGAATAGTCTTTGGCATGTTTGGTTTGTGCTCATTTTCTTCATTTTTGTGGACACATTCCACCAACATTAATTGAACTGAAGTTTCCAGGGTGGGGAAATACAAGATTAATTTCTTATTTCTAAAAGTTTCATTTTTAAGAATTTAATACCCAAACAATGACCACTGTTGGATTTTTGGAGATGCTTTTAGTTATTCCTCATTAAATGGCAAGGTGACCGTAGCCTTTATAGCTGTTTAAGGAGAAAACAAGGTTGCCAGGGCTGTAAATCAAAGAACGTGCCACTTAAACATCCTTACAGCCCTATTTACCAGAGATACATTGAGTCATAGCTAAGCCAATATTTCTTTGAAGGAGAGGACTGTCCAAAAAATAAGCTAAAGAAAGTTCAGCGAACCGTTGTTTTACAAGGTTTGGGAATCATTTGCAGCTATTTGTGTTGTGGCTCATCATAAATAATGATGATCATTTAGCAAGCATACACTAAGTGCAGCTGATCCCAGCCATTGTACCCAAGGGTAGAACCGAGATCACCTGCTATTAGCCTTCTAAGCATTAGGCACCATGTCTAAACTACCAGTTTAGACTCTCTGTACTCAGAGAGATGTTCATTCAAAGCATGATTCATCCTACCAATCGTAATATGAATGAATGGGGAAGCACGCATCTTGCTCCTCTTCAGAGCCAGGAGTTCATATCAAAGGCTCATTTTCGGCGAGGCACACCGCGGTGCTAGCACGAAGTTCGGCGGCTCCGTGCTAGACCGTGGCGGCAGGTGGGTTCCTGGCGTCAGGGAAACCCGAGGCAGAGGA
>VZSC01000818.1:8071-23803 GCA_013398225.1 Steatornis caripensis | reverse complement strand
TCCCTTCCTCTCCTTTCTTTTTTCTCTTCTACTCCACATCCTCATTTTGCTCCTTATCTGGGATGCACAGACACCGGCTCACACCGCCTGCATGCCATACCCAAACTTGCTACCTTGTTCCTTTTCCCCTCCATCTGCCCCCACCCTCCCAGCAACAACTCAGTCGTCCGTCCTGACAGTGCACAGGGACTGGAAGTGGGCTCCTTTGCCACCACTGGCCTCTTTAAACAATTGCCTTTTCATTACTCCAGACTACGTGTATGTGTGTGTGACAGTTTGTGTATAAATCTAGACAGTTGCAACTTGGCAATCTTGCTGTAAGATCTCCATGGAGTAGTTTAGTTCGTTAGCTATTGAACCATAGTATCCAACTCCACTCCATTCGTGTTTCAGGAAACAGAAAGTTCACCTCAGTAACCAATAAAAATGTAGTGCTAATTTCGGAAAGTAAATATCATCCTTCTTTTGTTTCAATATCCTTTTTTAATAGGTACTTTTCCTGTGCCACACACATAAACATGTCATATTCGTTATCTTTAAAAATCTCACTTGGCCAAAAGATTGTTTCGACCTAGCAGATAGGGCCAACGAGGTCATATTTNCCTTCTTTTGTTTCAATATCCTTTTTTAATAGGTACTTTTCCTGTGCCACACACATAAACATGTCATATTCGTTATCTTTAAAAATCTCACTTGGCCAAAAGATTGTTTCGACCTAGCAGATAGGGCCAACGAGGTCATATTTTTATAGCTGATTATTCTTATTTCTCTGTTCTGTCTGCATCTATGCTGTCCCTCTTCTTGTGTCTTTAATTCCTCACATATTTTCTAGGATAACTCTCATTGTTTCTTTCTGGACAAGAGATTTTGATGTCTGACATAAATCCAGACCAACTCTGCATTTAACGCAGTTAAATGAATATATAATGAAATTATCATTTTTCCTATACATATGCTCATTACACATAGGTAAGATACCACAGAAATCACAAATGGCACACTGAGTTGATCTATTCCAGGACAAAAAGCAGACAATAATAACGTAAGTGATTTGCACAGATTTGTGGAGCTGTGTTTTTCACTTTGTTAAGGAGAAGCAGCGAGGAAAATGTGTCACATTTTCCAGCAATTCACGTGAAACCTCAGCGTACTATCTGAAAAGTGGTATCCCTGATACTTCTTATCCACAAGCTTCAGCAACTCAGAGAGCCCTCAGCGTGTGCCAGCAGCCTAAAAGAAAACAAGGATAAGGGAACTACACTTCTTTGCATGCAGGAGTTGGCCATGCCTCACCAAATACAAACCCAATTCATCATCTTCCAGACGCTGTTTCATACCAACAATTTTGCTGTCTCTTTAATGCATCTGTCTGTTTATCTATTCTCAAGTACCATCTGCTTGTCCTGCTCTCTCGCACCGCACATGTTCACAGTGACTATACCTCCAAGGTGACAAATGAGCAGTCGAGATAATTTCATTGGGATAAACAAGAAAACAAGAGCCAGATGGAAAGCCATGGAGAGAGCCAATGTCATGTGGGGGGAGGAGAGAGTGTTCGGAGGAAGAATCACCATAACAACGGCAAGTGCAAAGAAGAGGTTTCTATTCTGTCTATACCACTAATTACTATGAATACTTTATTCTTGCCCTGTGGTTTATCCATGTCCTGATCAATGATTTACTGGCAGATGGCTTATTTTGTTTTGGTTTGTTTTTTCCATAAAGTTTGATTTGTTTTATTTTCATGAGGTATGGGGTTTAGATTTTTTAATTATTTTAGCAGTTTGGATTGGTTTTATAAGACACTCATAGAAAAGCAGTGCTTGGAGGAGTTCAATGACTTTGTGAATTTTGAACTAAGCCCACTATTTTATTACAGATTTTAATTGCTGTAAAGAGACAAGTTGCTCATTGGTAATGTTCATTCAGATCCTTTTTTCAGTTTACAGATAAGATTTTGAGACTGTAACTTCTTTTCTTTATATGGCACTTCCCAGTACTGGCACAGCAAAAAGATCTTACAAATAATCCTAACTATGCTGGCAAAGGTCCACCTGACTTCAAAGCACCGGGCTCTCTCTGCCTGTCAAAACACAAAGATTGTACCCATTTAACTAAATTGGTTTAAAAAACACTTTATGTAAGCCACCGCAAAGCTTAAAATGCATACGTGGGTGGGTGGGTGTGTGTGTAGCTTTAAATTATTTTATATTGCCTTAGCTTGCCTCAGCAAGAGACACATCCTAAAGTGAAAGAAGACAGCCTAGACTGAACTAAATTAGCCTACATATGCCTTAACATGAAAAGGATTTTTAAAACATTATTTCAGTTCAGTGCAACTTTGCTTGACATACGTTTATGTAGCACAAGGCAGTGCAATGCAGATCTGCCTTAGCTATTGAGTGGGGAGATAGCTTAGGGCTGTAAGCAAAACTCTTTAGCCAGGTTAATAAGCACTGACCTTGTTCAGAAAAGGCGCAGCACAGAGATACCTGTCCTAGGTGGGCATACCCACATAGCAAAAGACAGTGACCTTACAGCAAAGGAGAATCTGGTTTGTAATTTCTAGTGGCACACAAATACAAAGCTATGCCAGTGGGCTGAGAAACCACTCAAGTTCATTGTCGTTGCATCCAGTAATCACTCATTAAATCATAGAATAGTTAAAATTTAACAATACAGGCTCAGCAAATACTTCATTTTGCTAATATGAACAGACAAGGCACTTTAAAATGCCTCTGCTTTTTTTACGTTATCGGTATCATTCAGCGGGAATTGGTTCCTATATCAACATGTAATATTCAAAGAAAAATAACACGTGAAAGCAACGTGATCTAACTAAAATATTCCCCTATCTACACTTCCCAAAGTTCAATTTCATTACTGTGTACATTCAATGATTGCTTCAAAGACTAATCTATCTGCATCAGAAACTCCTATTTCACACTTTTCACTGAAATGCCTGTCAGAAAAAATTTGCTCCGTTCCCCAGTGGAATATAAACTTTCACTTTGAAGATACATTTTCAAACAACCTCCCTTACGCCTTTTCTATAAGAATAGAGTCATTCTTTATGTAATACAAGCATTTATTACAAGCGTTCCTATTTGAAAGCAGTTTTAGACTCTGCAAAGTAGGAGGTACTCTGTTTTCATCAAACTGAATCTCAACAGTAGAGAACCACACCGTGTGCTGGAAGACTTTGCTCTTTGTCTCCCTCCTCTTACTAAACACAGAATTCTCCATCAGCTTACTCAACCAGTCCACTTTTGTTATGTTAAACACTTGTGGAAAGATTAAGGCTCAGATCTGTCCTATATTCCTGTGTGTTCCAATTGTACTCAATTCTATTTGCATGAGAAGCAATATTAAGACACTATTTGATTAAATTTCGGGCACGGTATTATGTGACGCTGTTGCACATTAGGTGGGGGCCTAGGCTTAACAAACAGAAGGGTCCTCCCTCTTTTATAGCCTAAGTTCCTAAGGGACCTCAGGAAAGGGAAAGGACCACTCATGAGAAAAAATGTCCTCAATAAAAAGCCCCTAAATTATGACATTTGATCCTTAAAATCTTATCTAAGAATTTTCTCTAAGCCATGTTGTACTCCGTGGAAGACAATGCCGTGTAAATCTCACTGGGTGTTCTTTTACTTGTAAATAAGCAAAACAAATTGTATGCCTGGAGAACATATCCAAAATCTTAAAAATAATGAGTTCTAGGACTGAGAATATTGTGTATCTCTAAGTGTCAGTTAAATAAATTTATACACTTTGCAGAGGGACCAAAAAGGAAAAAACTTGCCATAAACCTAGCTCTCACAAGAGTGTCTGCTGGAGGACTGGTGTTGTAAGAAAGTTGAAATGTTTTTAGATGTATAAATAATCTCCATAGCCAGGCAGCTTCAAGCAAACAGGCACAACTGTCTAGGCAGAAAGGATTGCAAAACTTTTCTCCCTCCTCAGCACCTAGGAGATGCCCAAATCCTAAAAAATGAAAGATCTTGAAGTATATCAGAACCTTTCCTAAACAAACATCAGGAACTCTGAAAGGCAACTTCAGCCAGGGCCTTCCTGACAGGCTGTAGTCTGCCAGGACAACAGCATAAGAGGAAAGTGTTTGGTCATCCCAAATACAGAGGACGCACTCTATTTTCAGTAGCACACCCTCCACCCTCCTGCCTGCAGCACAAATATCCAGGTGCTTCTGCGGATCAGGTTTGGGCCAGGCAGCCTTGGTTGTGTTTGATCTTTTCTCCTTCTTTTTTTTAAGCTCTGTTATTTGTGTTTCAAACACTTTCCTTCTCCATCCCAGGATGCATAGAACTGCAACTGGTGACCTTCTGTTTGTTGCTAACAATGGCCTCAGTTAGCAATCGAAATTTGCCTACCAGCATTGCTCGCAATAATTGGCACATACCCTGGGTGAAATAACCATAGTCCTCATTCTCCCTCTGAATGCACAAGGCAATTGGATGAGTAAGCAACACCCTGAAATCAGCGAAGCAGCTGCATAACATGCAGGTGCTCTGGAGAGAATTAGCTCTTCCCAGTGCTATCAGGATTGCCTGATATTTAAAAAAATCCCCAGAAAAAGCCTTATGTAGCTTTAAAAAAATGCCCTGTGTTAATCTTTCCATAGGATTTCACACACTTTGTTGAGGATCTCACCCCCATTGTACCTGAAACACGAGATTGTGTATCTTTTGGCAAGATCACAGATCAAAATTTATACCAGGACAAGAACTTCTGAAAACTCTTGAAGAAAATCTATCTCCAATATAAAAATTCAAGTTGTATAGCTTTTGTTTAGTCTTTTCAGAATGCTTATTTGACTAAGATTTACACGAACACACATTATTTCAAAACTGCACAGCTTGCAGTCCAAAGTAACAGTCTTAATAATCAATAATCAGCTTTGTTGCGTCTCCAGTGATGGACACTAGAAAATCTGCAGTTGCATTTTACCAGGTCCTGAAAATGGATCATACGCATGATAGGGAGAAGTAAAAAAAAACAAGTAAAATTCTGCAAAGAAGCTGTGACCCAGAGACAGACACCTGCTAGTGCACCTGTACTGTCTCAAACCACCTTTATCAGAGCTGCCTGCACAAACGTTATCATCATCTAACCTGCAAAGCTGGGTACCTGGGGAAGAAGTTCTTGGTTGGGACTGCCGAGTGAAGGAAGGTTACTTTTCTGGTGGGTTCAGTGTCAGCACTAATGGCTCTAACTCCACTTCTCCTACTTTAAATCCTTTTGGACTTCTCAGATTCAATGCCTCCATCCAGAAATACTCCTCAGAAATATTGCCCTTCCTCACGGCAGCTTTGTAGGGCTTAGCAAGTTGGCACATGCAGAGCATTTTTAAGATGTACATTACACTCAGCTTTATTAAAGAGCTGGATTTGCACTTTTCCTAAGAAAAGGTACCATGTCGACTAAATAAAATACTTATAGACACCTTATGGAAATACAAAATTAAAAATAGGACACTAAAGACCTACTTTGGGCTATCTTTTATCTCTGCATGTACACAACAGTCAAGTGCAGCTTCATTTAATTCTGCTCTAGCCTAATTGCTGGGTACCTACCACGTCCATCTGTGTGCATTATAGTGAATACGTGCACTGAGGGCTTAATGAGTCAGACACCTGCTCAGACGAACAAATGGACTAGAATTACCACTGGTAATATCATCCATACATTTAAGCTGCTCTTAATTTAAAAGGAGTGCCAGTGCACCAAAACAAATGGGGATGCGTACTAGAACTGATTAGATTACTCCAGCCAGACTGCATCTGCAGTAATAGTGACATGTCCTCGGGACCATCCCCTGGCAATGCAACTGGAATGGCTGCACCCACACAGCTGAAGAGTGAGAGCTGTCAAGGCAGGGTAGTCCTGTTGGGAACATTCCTGCCAAAGGTACCTGAGAATCTGGGAGGGAAATGCTAGCTGACCTGGGCCACAGCCGTGATGTGGACTGCTTTAAAAGTGTAACAGCATAAAAGACCAAATCTCACTGCCAAGAGTTGCTCTCTGGCAGTGTTTAATTTACCATGATTTAATCACTAGTGAGCCCAGAAAAGCAAAACTGTCTGTCTGAAGAGCTATAGTGCACAGAGCGGGGGAAGTCATTTCAGTTCAGCTCCTGTTACACAAAAATACCATTTTCATGTTTTCATACCATTAATACCGTTCTCATGCAATTTTCTGTTCTCAGAAATATTTGACTATTAAGTAGCTTACTCTGAGTAACTATAGATACTCCCGAGTCAAACATCCCAAACAGCCTCCTACAGCCAGAAGAGTTGTTATAGTTGTGTTTATGGTGACATTTCAGAAAAAATAATGCAGGGGAATAATGAACAAAAGCATAGCTACAACAGGATCATAAAAGCCTGCTTCATGCTCAGTAGATAAACTGGCATTCCCAACCTCGTTTTCATTTATGTGACTTGAAGTATTTAGGGTTTTTTTCAAGTACTGAAGGAACTCAGCTTCCAACATAGGCCTTTTTCAAAGCAGATTTTGTGGCAGTCAGTTAATACAGTGTTTTTACCAGTGTGGTGCTCCTGATTGCCCTCGTTACCCTAAGCCCTGAGACTGTGAACTGACATTCTTTAATTCTGGCTCAGCTCTTGTACCACATAGTAAGTATACCAAGCTGTCTTCCTCTGTAATAACTTCTATCTCCAGAAGAGCCCAATTTCTTTGTCTGCAGAGGTAGGAAGTTCCTAGCTGGGAGTTTCAGCTCACTTCTTGAATATTTCATTCTCTTCTTTCAATTCATTCCAACTTTAAATGCCGTGTCCCTGGGTTCTGCCATTTCAGCACCCTCTTGTTCTCTTCCATCAAATCCAAGTCTCTCTTCCTTGTAACTCCTACTCACCCCACTTCTACCCTGCTTGAGAGGCATTCCTTTATATTTGCTTAATCATCCTCCCAGTTTCCTTCACCTTATCACTTATACCAGTCTTACCACTGATTACTAATGGGAAAAATGACCATGACTTTCCCCTTAATAGTTGGCCATGTTCTTCCACAACTACTGTGCAGACCCAGTTCATTTACTTCCATCAGAAAGGCCCTCAACTAATCAATACCAGGATAAGAACTGAGAGGGATTGCTAAGGCTTGGAAGGTTTTTGATAAGAAAATGAGAGGGTGCTGTCAAATTCTTGCTGGTACATGCTCAAACACACAGGAGGCATGTGTGTGTGTTTGTATACACTGTATATATACACATAAATGCATATTCTTACTACTGTAAGTCTTTTCCCTTTTCCACCTATTACACATTGCACTCCATTTGTGCATATTGTAATGTTTCTCTCTTTTACAATGAGAAATAGCATCTGTCTCAATGTTACTGGAGTTCCAGAGGGACTCTTAGATTATATGTCATCACACACATTTTGTTTTAAAACTGTCTGTAATAACGGCTTACCATAAGATAACATGGGGAAATGGAACACATCCAAGCAATGTGGCTGTTCCTTAATCTCATCCAGTAAGAGTAATGAAAGCTTCTTTCACCATTAGATAAGACATCGTTACCATGAGAAAGTATTTCAGGAATATTAGTATCCATAATATCTCATCTAAAGCTCAAAATTTTAAAAAACACGCAACATTTCCAACTATATTTATTATAGGGCTTCCAAGACAAAATATTTTGAGACTGAACAAATACTATGAAAAGCAAAGCCATCTCTGTATGCTGAAATTTAACAAGTGAAAGTACTGACATCTGGTCAAAGATTAGCAATTTCCTAGGTTTCCATAAAGAAGTCACTCACCTATACTGCTCACTTACTTTCTATTAAATAATTCAGTCCTCTGCTTTAATGATTGATTTGTTTTAGAGAATGAATTTCTAACTATTTCTTATATGGCTTTCATTGGCTTTTATACAGCTATAAAACAATGACATAAACCAGGACACCATCCATACGCAACATAACCTTCTGTGAATACTGTAACAGACTATGCTTAAATATGAAACTAGTTTATAAGCACTGAAGTTGGAATGTCTATGCCATACAACTCTTGTGGTGGTAGAAGGAAAAATCATCCTTAAACCAAAATTGAATGGAGTGACTAGTTCATCATTGTTGTTCCAGATATTATACTACATGCATTGCTGGTAAGCCAGAAAGAAAATCACATTTAGGCTCTTAACCATGAAGTATCATTCCAACAGGCTTTCGATTCTTGGCAGTCTTCACATGTGTAGGAATCCAACACTGCATGGATGTTGGAAATGGTTTGACATTAGAAACTGCAAATGACACAAGATCAAGAGAAAGACCCAAGCCAGACCAAGGTCCAATTTTACTTAAAAGATCACATTTGCCCAAACTGGTTACAGCAGCTGCACCTTTCTACTTCCTGCTGAGCAGATACTGCCCAAAAGTCCTTTTGGCACAATTTTGCAATGAATGACAACAGGCAGTGAAAGATCCGATATACTACCCCCGTGCCGTAATCACCTTCATATATACCACAGAAATACAAGCCTACTTCTAAGCTTTGTAGTGCATTCGTAACACACTATACGGTACAAAGTTTTGGCAGTGATCTGCTGTTTTTCTGTGCCTTTCCGGAGCAGATGTGTCACCAGTCTCTGTTCTCGCAAATGTCAATATTTTGCCAATGCCCCACTGACTCCCGTGGTAGGCCTGGAAAGAATTAGAGATCCTGTAGCCTTCCTGCTCATGTGTATGCAGTGATGTAAGGGAGAGAGCAACACATTTCGGGCTGCAGTATGCCAAAGATGAAGGGGGACACACGATACTACATTTTTTCACAGAGGCCCCATTGTTAGCATTCAGCAAAGATCTGGTGTGGAAAGGATTGGCTTCGTTTAGACGAGTCCAACTGGGTGTCACAGAATTCGGTAAATAATTATTTCCTCTGCTCAGGTTTCTATTTGCACGTTTATTTGGGATTTTATAATGTTACTTACTCTACTGTTGCTCACTCCCTTGAAAAGATAGAGGAAACAAACAGTATTTCAAGCTTGAATGAAGGCAGTGATGATCAGCAGAGTCTTCTTCTATCCCTAACGGCTCAGGGGAAAGTACTTTTTCCTCTCTGATGTGGATCTTCACAATTGTCCATATCACTAAGGGACCCAAAAAGCTTAATGAGGAGCAGCATACAGTTACTCCTTAATACAGCAGTCCTTCCAAGTGCGACACTAAGGCATAAGCTAATTTTTAGATCTAACACGCATGTTTTGTGTGCTGCGTTAACTTAATGACTGAGTTCAGGAGGCGATTTCATCAGGATAGTGACAGTCCTTGAAACGCTGCCTCATCTGAAAACCAGTTAAAAAGTTGAAAACAGTAGAAACATTTGGGATTCAGAGTCCAGAATTCAGTTTTCTCCTGCCCTAGGAAGAATATTTTTGACTATAGAACTTGTCGCCAAGAGTTTAAGAAAGCCTTCTTTCTTATCTCAGGGATACAAAATAAGTTGAGCTTAGCAGAAATGCAATTTGATTTCCAAACCAAACAGGTTTGGCATAATTAGAAACCTAAAAACTAGGCACATTTTTGCAGAAGGTGAAACTTCTTACAGGACGTGGATGTAACATCTTTTCAGTACACTGTACGTGCTCAGCTATACTGTTACAGAAGGTATACAATGTAATATTTGCTGCATGCTCCAGAAACTGCCAAATGTTTTCCATACGCCCTCTTTTTATTAAAATATTGCAGATACACATGTACTGGACTAAATCCTATGCTGATATTTGGCATGAACTGTATCTTCAGAGTGTTCTGCAGACTTAAACTATGCCAAGACTGAAGTATTGATTGCTACTTATTGTACACTACATACTAATAAATCCTATCGCCGTGTCCTGGCCAGCCATATGTGTAGCCCCAGAGAAATCACTCCTGCATTTTAATAGTCCTGTCCTAGTGCAACAAGGCACTAGCAAGTACCATTCATAATTTTGTGAGATGAAGAAATTGATCCAGCTGAGTCATTACCATATACGCAGTAAGCAAAAGCAACCGGCTGCCACATCCTCAGTTTAGCTCATGGCGCTGGAACAGGTGTGTCTCCACCTGGGCTAGATGCTATGACCAAGAGAAAGAGAGAAGCTGAAACAGGCACAGGCTAAAAATTCTCTGCGGTCCTATACGAAGGACAGACTTTATATTGCAGTCTTCATGGCACACTTTCGTACATTTTTTTATCCAGTACCCTAGCACACACTGAGTCCTTTTTTCCAGATAGTTATCATTCTAACTGAGCAAGTTTTCAGGGACAATTCAAAAGAACACTTATTGCACGCTAAATTCTAAAATTATACATATGTGCTTATGGGAAGACTGACTCATGAATCTGGAAATAAGAGACGTTACTGTTAGATCACCCTGTCCTATTAAGCTTAAGACTAAAAGTTGTTATCTCAGTTTTATTTCACCCATGTTCCCCATCTAGTTGTCTGGAGATGCATCCATTTTAGAGACATTGTTGACATACCTGTATTTTGTCAGAAGTCTGAGGGAGAAAAGTCATTATGTTGGAACGTGGGAAAAATGTAGAATGATAGAGGGATCCTTTTCAAGTATATCACTGCAAATTGACTACATTTTTGAAGCAGCTCACAGTGACTTGTAGAGACAGTTACTTTTCTTCACTAACTAATTACTAAGCAATGATACATTTGGGTAGCTCAAGTGTTCACTTTCGGTGCCTACTCAGTACCATTTTTATCTCCGTTTACTGAGGAAATGAAGCCTATTCTGCAGCATTTGGATGTCTATCTGTTTGTCCATCCTGGTAATACTTGGCTGACTTCCATCAAATCTGACACTTAGTAGAGGCTTTAATAGATAATAGGAGATGATTCAATTGCTCAGACAAGCACCCAGCTCTGTTTTAGATGTCCACATGCATCCTCCATCTGCTGCTCCAGAGAGTTGCAGGTCTTAATATATATTGTATCTTAGCTCCAGTCCCACGTGGAAGTCTCTAGGGCAGCACGCCAGCTTTAGGCAAAGTCATAAATGCCTAGGCACCTGAATCTTGCCCTAAATTCCAACAAGCTTTGTGAAACTCCATTGCCTGCTGAGTTAATGGCCACAGCATGAAGCTTAACATTTAACCATCATCTTTAAAGTGCTCGTTGGCAGCATACATGCAGTTCAGAGCTGGCCACAGCCAGGTACTGCCTCTTTCAAACTGGTAGGTGTGTGTGTGGCAGGGCCTGGAGATGCTGTGCAGAGGCTTAAGATTAAGTAGAGAGGGAACTGAAGGAGTGACAGGGCTCTCAATAAACACATGCTGAGGAGACTGCGGTTATTGCAGTGAGGTCAAGGCTGGAAATCAGACACGGACTTAAAGAAAACCAGACTTCCTTATTTCCACTGTTTCCCATGTTTATTGTATAATAAATTGCTTATATTGCTGCTCACTAATCTCTCCGAACACAAGCAACCCAAAAGGCCCTGATTCATTTGCAGACTTTGCTAATCATCTTCCCCTGCAGCTCACGGGTAAGGTACTCCTAAGGCAGACCCAAGGCACAGCTGCAGAAACAGCCTGTGTCGGGGTGCTCCTGCCCCCTGGACTTTGGTCAGGGCTGTTACCTGCTGTACACAGACCCGGTTCTGAAGAAGGCATTTCTCTCTCTCTCTCGGGTATTTACTGTAATGCAGTAGTATATTTGCCAAATTTAAATTAAATTAATATTTGAGGACAAATTTAACCCATTGTTCTGACTGCCTGGTTCTAATAATGCATAGATTAATTCCTAGCCAATAAAATACCAAAGCATATTTTAAAATCCCATTGCAATCAATTGGCCATACACTGAGATAAACAGACCCTAGAGCTTTGTTGAATGGTTCTGGCCTGACTGTTGAACACTTCTGAGTGAGGAAATGTCCAGGTTTAGCCTACATTAAGCATCTCATTTGTTTGTTACTGCTTCAGCC
The DNA here is from genome assembly GCA_013398225.1 of Steatornis caripensis. Classification (NCBI taxonomy): domain Eukaryota; kingdom Metazoa; phylum Chordata; class Aves; order Caprimulgiformes; family Steatornithidae; genus Steatornis; species Steatornis caripensis. The sequence continues at coordinate 11,837 of VZSC01000818.1, read as the reverse complement.
ATATGCATTGTGATAACTTTGTCTACAGAATTTACTGTCCCTAATGCTTGCTAAGCCCCCTATCTTTTCTTTTTAAATTATAAGCTTACTGTATTTTAATTTTTTCTGCTATGCACTCCGAGGTTCCCCAGAATTCTTTGGAGAACGAGTGACAGTGAACAGCTTTGTAAGCAACCCTGATAAACAGGGTGGAAATGAGGACAAGAAACATCAGAACGATCACTCTGAGAGAAACAGGACAAAACTTAGTGTGGACCTATGATCCTGTTCCACCCTGAAATCTTATACCAGATCCCCTTGAAATAACAACAGCACTCTGTCTCAATCTGGAGCGTAACACAGGACTGCAATTTATCATGGGAACAATCATGGGCTTAGACTATATGAGACCTTCCCTTCTTTAGACCCTCTCACTTCTTACTCACAACACCTCAGAGCAGGAGAACTACTGGTGCACACTGCCATTTTAACACATGGGGTCTTGGAGCTCCCATCTGGGCTCACTGGGCAGGTATTACTCGGCATTACTTTGCTTTTAGTCATCTGCCAGCCATGGAGGGGCAGGCGGGGCAGGGCCATGGGCCTGAATCTCAGAAGACACTGCAGAAAGGTCCTAGAGCTCATCTGTCAAAGCAGAGAGAGTTAAGTGGCTTCTGTATGTTCTGGCGATCTACTGGCAACGGATGTAGAAGTGCTGCATTATTCTCATTATCTGGTGCTTACACCACTGGCAAGTGAAATAAAATCATAACAATATACTCTTGTTCTTTTTGCAATTGGAAAACTGTGAATGCTTTTCTACACGTGGCTGCTTAAAATTGCAAATTTACAAAATTGTTTGTCATGGTATATTTGACTAATAAGAAAAAAAAAACATCTGGCAGGCTGTGTAACAGAAATCCTTTCAACGGTTTTTGCTATCTGCAGTTCACAGTTCTCCCTGGCATTACTGATGTCTAGTCCATCTCTTTCAAAGCCTCAGTGCATTAAATCATTTTGTAAATTAAAAGAAATGTGCTATCTCCAGCAAAGAGGGGATAGCAGATCTTCCGGCCTAACACCAAGCCTTCAAAAAGCTTTTGAAATCTCATTACTCAAGTATCTAATGGACAGAGTAATGTTGCAGCATGGTCTTTTCTCTTTACTATGCATTGCGTACTATGCATAACTGACATACATCAACACTCACTACGTTGGTAAACGGGGGGGATCATCTGCCAGCCTTGACTCCCCTCAATACAATTTCCCATACATGTAGGAAATTAATGTTTACATACTACAAAAAAATAAATGCAACTGCAGTTTAAGAGGACTGTCATGCTGTATATAGTACTGTATTTAAAGTGTGGCCAGAAAGCCTCATTACAACCACTTCACTTCATCCATTACCTAAAGTAACATAAAATATACTTATCTCAATTTGAACTTTTCTCTCATATCTTTCTCAAAAATCCAAAGCCATTTAAGCACGACCAAGGTTTGGATTCAGTAATCTTTAATGACGCACAAGTTGCAGTTGTAGCCTTATGCAACTCAGGGTGCTGATAACCACTTTCTCCTTCACTCTTCCTTCCTCCTTCCCTTCTTCTCTCTCCCCAAATGAAGTCTGAATTCACACTGATCTGTTCTTGACTGCGGACACCGACAGAATCTTTCTCCCCTGCAAACCTCCCCATCCTAAAGAAAAAAATCCAGAACTTTAGGCTACCTTACACAAGCTTTGACTTAAATTATATATATAAGGATTCAAATATTAGAGCACATACACAATTATGACGTCCTAAGTTACATTTTCTTACCAAGCCAGGTTAAAAAATCACTTCAGGAATAGGAAAAAAAATCACTTCACTTTAGGAAGTCTGTCCATTCCTGAATTAACACAGCAGCATTTAGCAAAACATACTTACCAAGACAAAAGCTGCATATTCCATAAATCTCTAGACATGGACATTCTACAAAGAGCAATGAAAGTATTTTCAAAAGTATGCTACATTCATCTAATTCTGTCCTCCCAAGGCAGTGGTAGTTTGACAAACGATCCCAACAGGGCAAAGAGCATAGTTGAGCTCTTCCGACTGTCTTCTGACTCTCTTCTGGAGTCTCCTGACTGCAGAATTCAGTTTGAACCATTGCCAAAAAAAAAAACCCAAACACCCTGACCATTATCCAAAGTCATGGAGCTGCTTGGCCCTGCAACAACCTTACCTCAGTCCCCCTCCTTTTATATTTTATTTGTCTTGGGAGGTGTGTGAGAGTCTGCTCTCTGCTATGCACCCACCCTGCCTCAAAAAGCCACATGACCCAGCGCTCAGGGCTGCGTATTGACAGTCAGGCTCAGGGAAAGGAAGCCATGTGCCCACATGGAGAGGTGCATTTCAGACCCGGAGACCTTTTACGTAGAGCAGATGGCATCAGCATGGGATGAGGAAACTAACTTAATGCCATGCCTGTAGGAAACTACTAAGAGATGCAAATTTTGGCTCCGCTCTGAAGGGGAACCAACACATCCATTTGCTGTCTGTGTTCAGAGTGAAGGGGATCTCTCTGGGTAAACTTACAGAGAGAGAGATTACAACAATTACTGGACAATTGTTGGACAAAATTTAATTTAAAAATCCTGATTTATAAAACTCATAACACATTGTGGAGTTGTTTTCCATTAGGTCTTTAGCTGAATTTAATTCAAGTTTCTATGGGAAAGTTGCCTCGTGAGCCAGCAGCATGTAGTATCCCATTGCAGGACTGCTCCTCGAGCACTTCCAGATTTTCTGTCCTGGAAGCAGCAACCTGAGAGCCCCAAAATCCGTCAGAGCGCCAGTTCAAGCTGAGATGGGCTTTTGGATCCATGGAAGACCTCCTTCTCAGACTCTGACCAGTTGGGAGCACCACCATCTTCATATTTATTTGTCAAATGGCTTTGCATGACTACCTCTTGAGGAGGCATATTCCACTGCAAAAATACCATGTTGTTGGTATTTGCTGTATAATTTTTCTCTTTTTAATTTTTTCTAGAAGTTTTGACAAATTGGATTTACTTTCAAACTGGAACAAAAACAAATATCAAAATAATGACATGTTTCTCTGGAGCACATTTTCCTGGGTTTGGCCAGCTCTCATTAAGGTGAACTAAGAATGAATGTCCTCAAGATGTACATCTATCGCTTATCTTCCAACAAGGAATCAGCCTGTTCCTTGTGTGCAGAGCAATTCAAGTTTCCTGAACAAAGAGATGAATGAAGAGCTGAATAAAATGTGTACATGGGAGTGGGCACAGCATCATGGCCTGTGAGCTGTATTATCCTGCAGTCACAACGTGACAAGCAGGTCCTGTGAACAGACTGCACTTAGTTTGGGATGTAGCTTGCACATGATGGCTTATGTCTTTCTTTGACACTAACCAAAAGAAGATGGGAGAACTGCCTTTGAAGGGCAGACATATTGATTTGAAGGGACAGAGTGTACCCTCAGCAAGTTTGCTGACCGATACAAAGCTGGGGGGAGCGGCTGACTCACGGGAAGGCTGTGCTGCCATTCAGCGTGACCTGGACAGGCTGGAGAGTGGGGCAGAGAGGAACCTGATGAAGTTCAACAAGGGCAAGTGTAGGGTCTTGCACCTGGGGAGGAACAACCCCATGTGCCAGTACAGGCTGGGGGTTGGCTTGCTGGAGAGCAGCTCTGCGGAGAAGAACCTGGGAGTGCTGGTGGACAACAGGCTCACCATGAGCCAGCAGTGTGCCCTTGCGGCCAGGAAGGCCAATGGCATCCT
>VZSC01000804.1:19383-42623 GCA_013398225.1 Steatornis caripensis | reverse complement strand
CCCTTCCAACCCCTACCATTCTATGATTCTATAGGAGGAATTAGAACCTCTAGATGAGGAAGTCCCTATGCTGCTCATTGGTAGAAGCTGGGGATGTGGGTAGAAATGTTGTGTGTGGAAGGCCCATGTATATATACCTATGTGTTATAGCTCAGCTAGCAAAAACTGTTAGGAGCTGACAGAGACAGGATACTGGGCTAGACAGAAATTTGATCTGAACCAGTACAGCAAATGTTATGCTTTTNTAGAAATGTTGTGTGTGGAAGGCCCATGTATATATACCTATGTGTTATAGCTCAGCTAGCAAAAACTGTTAGGAGCTGACAGAGACAGGATACTGGGCTAGACAGAAATTTGATCTGAACCAGTACAGCAAATGTTATGCTTTTCTGTAGTCCATGAACCTATCATTTCGTGAAACGTTTGGCTCGCTCCTTAAGTCAGCTGTCTTCTGTGTAATGGTGAAGAGCAGCTTTGGCTGCCAATGTTAACTAAGGAGCTCCATGGAACAAGTGACCTGCCAAGGTTTCTTTTGTGTTCAGTGATACAGTCTCATCTTGTTAGTACTCACTACTGTCTCAGTTCATAGACTGCACAGTCAATCACAGCGCAACAGTCGTGCCTGGCCTAGATTTACACTGTAGCTGTAACACACATTAGTGTGCACAAGCTAGCCTCAACATAATGGACAGGGATAACACTGGTAGAGTAGCTACCAAAACATGGAAGTGTACAGCACAGGCTGCACTGGCTTGGTTGGGAGCCCAGCTCATTAACTGGGCAGGCAGTAACTGTGCTTTCGGCTATCTGTCTCAGCAGTGCCATACTGAATAAGATACCAGCAGGAAAGTGCACAAAAATTCTTACGGCTTGGAAGAAACAGAGGAAACATTGAGGCAAGCTGCCTGCTATGATGGAGATGCCAAATTAAGAAAATACTTTTTTTCAATGAAAAACTTTGAAGAGTTAGGACTTTGAAGGACCATTTATCGTTCAAGAATTACCCAGAGATAGATAAGAAGGAAAGAAAAATGAGTTCTGTGCAGCTGTACCTAACCTGTGAGTTTTATTTCACAACTAATAAAACCAGGAAATAGGGAAAGGATACATATATTATAAGGCTATGTTAAAATACAGTGAATCCTGATGTTCTCAAACAGTTGGTAAGGTCACAAAAGAAATGTCTTACAAATTAAATTAGCTCATTTGAAAGCGTGAAAAAAACTGCAGAATTGTGCTGGTTTAAATATAAATACAAGAAGGTATTGGAAACCGCCTACAGAGCTTTACAGGAAGCATTACTATGTGAAAAGGGACAAATATTTTGAATTAAATATTCCTATTGGTAGCCATGTGAATAACTAAATGTAATATTTTTCTGAAATAAATAGTAAAAACATGGCAATACTGGCATTAAATAATGCTCCTCTGAAAGACATATTTAAGAGGCTGCTTGGAAAATGACCAAGCAAGATGGTTTATGCATGTGACTGTAAATTTTATTAATGTTAATAAACACGTCTTTAAGAGACGAAGGAATGGAGCTCATTACTCAGGAGACATGAAGGCCCTTAGGGCCTTGGAAAAGGTTTTGATTTATATGTGGTTTTACAGTTTCTAATCTTTCCTGAGATTGGAGGGAAAATGCAGCTGTAATACTGATCATTATTTAGTCATTATTTTCCTTAATAAATGCAGCTCCAAAATATAAATTTGATGGATTTATAGAAACTTCCCCTTTTAATTCTGGACTATTGACAATGTACAATTCGTGGCATAGGTTCTACCTCTGGATGGAATGTGTGCTAAATAAAAGGCATTTTCCATGTCCAGCATTATAGTTGATAAATAACTTTCTAATCAATCTTTTCTATAAAGAATATTTTTAGCTGGAGGATTTTTTATATTTTTAGTTTGAGAAATCCAAGTGGGGTGGACAGAGCACAGGGCTCAAACATTATATGTTTATAGAATATGGCAAACAATAGCCTTATTTATTGAGACTATTCTTGTTCAGTCCAAAATCCAGGTGGCTGTGAGATGAAGAGATTGTGGGGTTATTGCCACTTTTTCAGGCATGATGCCTAAGGTCCTTAAACTGTGGATTTAGGCAGTATAGTGAGACAAGGTGTTCCAGAGAATAATTCAGAGAGGAGCCTATTGTGAATACTCAAGTGTTTGCTTTAAAAACCTCTATTATGAAAACCAAACCTGTGAAGAAAGACCAGTACACTGATTTAGGCACCTAAGGTTAGAATCCTAAACCATGAGTTTATGCCCTTTGTGAAGTTTTTGAAGTAGTTTTTATAAGCACTTGGGTTAATGTTGGCTTTTTTATTTTAAATTCTGCTTTTCAGTTGCTTTCTTCCAGTTGACATACTCTGCCCATTTCTTTTGTTCTAGATGGTTTCATGGAGTTACTTAATATGTACACCAATGTAAATAAGAACAGATTATGTGCTGGGATCTGGAGATAGTTGAGACCTGCCTATCTGTTAGAACATTAAATCATCTACTAAAAATATGCTTATAAACTGTTGACTAAACATAATTTTTCTGTGATTGTTATGTATCAGGCTGCTTTTGGATCTTAATGTAGTCAGCTTTTTTTAGTGTCCTTCAAATAAATCACCAAAATATTTATAAACATTAATTTGACTTTGATCTTAAAATCTCATTTGCCACTTGAGGCGGTCTCCTTGACTGTGTCTGTGTTTCTGAGATGGAAGGAGTTCCATTGAGAAGATGGTGACAAGGGCACATTGGCACGCTGGAGGTTTAGAATTCCTGGCTATAATTTCTTTTCCTTGGGCTGTTCTCTATTTGTGCTCCAAATATCCAGCAGATAAACCTTCAGTTGATAATGCTACAAAAAAGTGAAATGTAGTTAGCAACCTCTGTCTCATAAATACATGAAGAAATGTCTGTCATTGCTAGATGATGCTTGGAGAAAACATTCCAACAATCAACTGAAAGATTGTACAGCAGCATGGATTTCTGAGAACACAAGATTAACTAGGTGGCTGATATACTCGGCAGTCCTCAAGATCCCCTCCCTCCTGTTTGAGGTAGTTAGCATAGAAAATACTACAAGTCTGCTGTATGGAATTTCTGAGTCCCCCCTACACAGTAAGTAGAAATGAGAGCAGAATTTAAGGAGGAGAATACCAATACAAAAATGAGTTGCTATTTTTAGATAACTTGCTGCTCCAGACTGAAACTAAGCATTTTTCAGTTTACTGCTGTTTTAATTCCCAAATAGAATGGTTTGCTTATTTACAGGGCGCTGCAAAAGCGGGCAGTTCAGTGATGAATGCTTTTCTAGATGTTAGGCAGTGAAACATAGAAGCTGATAGTTTGTTAGTTTGTGTGTGCTATATATGAAAATTAATCTTTTTAAAAGTACCATTTCTTTGTCTGTTTCAGGACCGTCTTGACTCTTTAACTGAAGTTGATGATTCTGGACAGTTAACCATCAAATGTTCTCAAAATTACTTGTCACTGGATTGTGGTATTACTGCATTTGAACTATCTGATTACAGTCCTAGTGAGGATTTACTCGGTGCTCTGGATGATATGACCTCTAGCCAAGGGAGAGCAAAATCATTTGAATCTTGGAACTACAGTGAGATGGATAAGGACATTCCAGGACTTATCAGAAGTGTGGGTTTACTTGCAGTAGCAACTGAATCCATTGCTTCCCAGTGTAATGAAGCATTAAATGAGAAAGAAACCCACACATCTCTTTCAGCAGAAGATGAAGAAGAAAGCAAAGAAAGGAAAGCACCACATGAGCACTCACTAGTATCTCCTTCTGCAAACTCCTCTCTTTCTAAAGGACCTTGCTCTGAAGATGGTGTTTTACCTACTGACAGCAAACCGGTTACCACATTAAAGAAACCAGAATGCAGTCTTCCACAGCACACTGGTGAAAAAATCAAACACTCTCACTGTGAAAACTCAACTCCTAAGAGGTCCATAAGAGACTGCTTTAACTATAATGAAGACTCCCCTACACAGCCTACATTGCCAAAAAGACGTCTATTTCTGAAAGATGATGTGTTTAAAGATTATATGGAAGCCAATGATTTTAAAAGGCAAATCTCTCAGATAGTTAAAAACGAAATGAGTAGAAGCACACCCTCATTGTTAGATCCACCAGACAGGTCCAAGCTTTGCCTAGCTTTACAGTCACCCTACACTAAAAGTCCATCTGCAGTTAGTCAGTCATATGATGGCTTAAATACAATAGGTGATAGAAATCTTGAGTACACAATAAATAACCACTTTAAGGACAGTCCTGTAAGTCTAGGGAAGTCTGCTTTGTATGCCTGTAAAGAAAAATCAAAGCACAACAAGTCTCATGATGCTCCGGAGAAAGTGAAAGTTGGCAGAACACCTGGAGGTATGTGTAAAATGGCTCCACCAATACAAGTCAAAAAAAGAGGATGTTCTCTACAAAATGGAATTACTTCTCATAACTCTCAGACTCTGGAGGAGACAGAAACAGATTCTTCTGCTTCATCAGATTCTTGTAACCAGAGAGATCCAAACGGGCAATCACAAGGTAAAACTGAGCCTTTTAGTTCACCAACACGTAGCCAAAAGAGTGCTTCCTCAGCTGGTTCTGAGCTTACCAACTCATCACCTCTTCTATTGAGAAGAAAGAATAATAAAAGCTTCTCCTCAACACCAAGCTATACTCAAAAAAACAGTAAAGATGGTGAGGTCTGGTATGGATCTGATGAATATTTAGCACTTCCTTCGCATCTCAAACAGACTGAAGTATTAGCTTTAAAACTAGAAAATTTGACAAAGTTACTGCCCCAAAAGCCCAGAAGAGAAACCATTCAAAACATTGACGACTGGGAGCTGTCAGAAATGAACTCAGATTCAGAAATGTATCCAACGTACCAGACAAAAAAGCACAAAAAAATGGGTAGAATTTCACCAAGCTCTTCAAGTGACATAGTATCCTCCTTAGGTGATAGTATTGAATCTGGGCCTCTCAGTGATATTCTCTCTGATGAAGATCTTTGTATGCCTGTATCTTGCATTAAAAAATACATTGAAGAAAAGTCAGAAAGGACTGCTGTCACTCAGCCCACTGAGAATGAGACTTGTGCCTCTAAATCAGCTTTAATTCATCAACTGATGCAAGATATACAACATCAAGAGAATTATGAAACCGTATGGGAAAAAATTGAGGTAAGGCAAGAATCCTGTGTTCTTCTGCTGTGTTCTTGTTAAGTCTGTAGATGGAGATGGGGCTGTGGGCAGTGGTGGAGTTGCTTTCTTGTTTTCTTTTAATGATGAAAATGGTCTCATCTAGTGACTTCTAGAAGTAGAGAACAGCAGCAATCATTGTCATTATAATAGACTGCAGTTAACTTTAACTAACTATACAGAATTTGCCTATTTATTTTACTTACACCAATGCCTTCACTTGCCAATACACTATTTTATCAATAGAGCTTCTCATTGCCAAATCAGGTACATGATAGGGTATTTTTTGGATAAAGTGAAAGATAAACATTGGAAAATCAGGGATCTTTGTTTTATTTGAATGAAGTTATACTTAATATCATCTGCCTATTTTCTTTATAAAAAAGAATTGATTTAGTCTAAGAATAGACGAATAATTTTCTTGGTTCCTGTTATAGCATATGTAATAACCACATTTCTTTTTAATCAGTTCTCTTCCCTTGCAGTGATTATTTTCCCTCTAGTTTTGGTGGAACTAAGCATAACATCTTTTTTTTTTTTTTACTTAAGTAATCCTTACTAAATAATGGCAACGTAATAGTGCAATATGCTAGAGCAATAATGACAATATACTATCCCATTAAACTTCAGATGAGATAGGATTTCATTCTTGGCTTCTGGCATCACTTCTTCAGAAGTAACTCTTCTTTATAAAGTAGAAAGATTTGCAGTAGTTAACACTATGAGAGATCTCCTGAGAAAAAAGATGAACTTTGGAAAGGGAGGTGAATTTGAATGAATACTCAGATAAGGACCTAGTCATCTCAATAACATTGAGTCATCTCATTAACATTGAGTAAAATAACTGCCAGAAAATAAAGCTCCATCTCTACTGGATTTCAAAATCCTTTAACATTCATGAATATGCATTAAAGGGTGATCTTGGCATCTAAATGCTAAATCTGGTATCTGCATTATCCTCTGTGTTATCAAGCTCCTTAAGAGCTAAGAAAAAAGAAGGACTTGGTTTTATAACTTCAGTAAACACTTCTTATGATGCATTTCTATGACTTCTGAAGACATTGGAAGTATTATGACTTAGTAGAAAAGTAGTTGAGCTACAGATGTTTGAATATAAATTCAGAGTAGAAAACACAGAAAGAGAAATTTCTTCTTAAACAAAGCAACAGCTGTCAGCCTTGAAACAGTCACTGTAAAGAGCAGTGCTTAATGATTCAAGTTGTTCCCTCCATCCCAGTGGCTGGGGTTCATCTACTGCACCCTGATGAAAGAACCATCTTCATAAGTGCAAGCTGTTTCAGTGCTCAAGTTTGTGTAGTGTTGAAAATTAGTCCAGATGAAGCTGACAGATACAGAACCTTTCATTCTGTGCGAGCAACAAATCCCATCAAAGCCGCTTGTGAATACGTAAGATGCTGTTTCTCAAATAATAATACAAAAGCCTGTTTAAGGAACGGAACTGTTGAGTGTCTAGGGACCAGCTCACTCCACTAGATGCTGAGTAGGATCCTTTTGGCAAGCAGCAGGTGGCAGAGAAACTTTTTGCATCACCCTCTCAAAACCATCATGTTTATTTTTCTCAATCTTTTTGAAAAGGTAATTCTCCTTTTGGGGGTCATCTGTCTTTGTGTGAGTCCCTGCAGCTGCAGTTCAGTCCTGCCAGAATGGAGGAATAAGAATCAGCTGTAACAACTGGCTGCAGCTGTAAACAGCCGCTTCCTCTCCATGTCCATCCTCTCCTCACCTCCTTTGGAGAGTGGATTGAGCTCCTGAGAGCAATTAAAGGTAGTTAGCTGTTTTCTGGCCCGAGTAAACCCTTCTAGCTAGTGATTGCAGCTGCAGCTCTTGTCCTTGAGGAACTTTGCTACTACTGATGCTGCTTTTTTCTACTATTTCTCAGTGTTCCTGGTTGTGATGAATATTTAGGAAATGTTGATCATGGAGTTTGAAAATAATCTTATGAAGTATGTTGTGGGAAGGGGCTCAGAGTAGAAGAAGGACTTTAAACAGAAAGACCAGCAAAGAATGCTGCTGGGAAGAGAGATAGCTCAGGGATCCATGACTTTAAAAGCAGTATGCAAGAAAGTTTCATATTTAGTTCATGCAGAAAGATGTATGCTAGCTACACTAAATGGCTTGAAAATGTACTTCCTGAACAGTGAATAAAAATAATGAAATGTTTTGAAATGTTTTGCAAAGCAATTATAATATTGTATTTTTTTAAAGAAATACAGGGTTTTCCTAAGATGCTTATTTACCTGAGTTTTTCCATTGTTGCTAGTAATTATATCTTCTGCTTCTAAGACTAGTAAAGAACCCATTTTTCAATACAAGACCTCTTACCAAGGTAAATCCTGCCTTGCTAACACTACGGTGCCTTGCTGAGGTACTTTAATTTGACATAAATAATAGAAAAAAGGAAAATTCCTCCCTTATGTAATGTTATAAATTATTGTAAACAAAATCTAACTAAAAATACCATACCTATGTCACAATTGAATCCTTTCTTTTATTAGATCTCCTGTTTCATAATTCCCTAAGCAGAGTATCAAAAGTGTGCCATTGCTTTTTAAATTGTCATTTGGCATTTACATTAATTCTGTTATTTAATAAGAAGTCTCCAACTCAAAAAGGAGTTTCCAAATTGCATCAATACTACTTTTTTTTAGTGGTAGTTTTGTGCTACAGAAGTCATATCTGAAATGACAACTTAATTAAGGACAGGAGAAGCATGCTTGTGACCATTAGTAATCCATTTACACTGCCGCAGATGTCTAGCCTAACAAAACAAAACTAAAATAGACAGAATAATTTTGAATTAGTATAAACCTGGTAATACATTGATAGTAAGCAATTTGTTGAGCATATGCTAAAGCATTTATTGAAAGCCTTTTTAATTTCTGTTATATGGAGGATAGTCATGTGCAGAAACTGATAAAATGTAGTTTTTCATACCTGCAAATTATGCAGATGCCCTTGCATGGTTGTTATCATGCTGTTAACCTGTCTACTTACAAACAGAATTCGGCTTGACTGGCCCATTGGCTGTTACGTAAGATCACTTTCTTGCTTTGCAATAAATATTGCATACTCTTGCCGTATTTTGCCTTGCACTGCAGCTAATTCTTTGGCATGTGCTTCTCGTGTCCTTAGTACTGGGTACCTCCATGCTGGGGTACGTAACAGTTTGTGTAACAGTTCCTTGTGTGTTTCAGAAATTGTTTGGTGTTAAATCTGAGAATGAGTAACATCAAATTCTGAATGTTCCTCTTACTGTTAAAGTATAGCTCAGATTTTAGTAGCTACCTCAAATGAATTTTTAGAATGCAGATTAAGCTCTGTAGTTTCAGTTACACCAACTGGAGGGGAAAAAGATGTAACACCACTGTTCTGACAGGTGAAGTTAAATAGAGTTCTTTGCTTTAAGAAGGTGGCCAGTTGCCACTTTCCATATGTAACACCAAGACTCCATAGTGTCAGTTTCAGAACGCTTTAAGGTTTACTTTCTGTAAAAAACCTAACTTTTCCTTAAAATCATAGTAATAAGTTATTTTTTCCCCCATTTTTATGTGCAAACTGAAAATTTGGAAGAAAAAACTGATCTTGGGCTGATCTAATTGCAATGCATTTCCAATCATCTTATGTGAATAAAATAAGAACAATAAAAAACCTTGCTCAGGCAGGTTTATCTCCTTCTCTAGAAAGTAATACTAGATTGACTATACTGACATCCTTGTGCTGTAATCCATGGTCACTGATAATCCCATCTACTTGATTTTTGAGGGCACTATCACAAAGGGTAGAAATGTAACCATATGCAAGACACTATTTAAATGAAGATGTGTTTGCTCTGCAGGTCTCGGGGTTAATTGTATGGAGCAAATTGCTGATTTTTCTTGTTATATAGACTTATGGCTTGTTTTATTGCAGGCTTCATTTCTGTAAGAGGCAGCTGAATTTCCTCCGAAAGAAGCAATTTGATATCTATCGATCCCATCTTCTAGCTCATCACATTTCTTGAATTTTCCCTGAACTCCATTGGCTCTGTATTTTGTCTGGGCGTCCAGTCAGCCTTGGCACTGGTTACCCACCTTCTTGACATGCTAAGGGAATAAAATAATGCTGCTCTGGATGTTTTTCTGCTGTGGGTTAGAGCATGCCCCAGGGATCCTACAGCAAAGAGACAGATAAAAGATTTTGCTGCCTTACAGGACCCAGTCAGGGATCCCCTCATGCCTGTGCAACCATTTATCCTTTCTGAACCCAAGATGCCTCAGTGGAGCAGAGATTAAAGACGCCTTTTCCGAATTATTGTAGTAACGGGAAAAATCTTCCTGTCTAGGAGGAATTAAGAATCAGTGCCATCTACAAAGGAGAGTGCAATATCAGAGCTAAATTTAATGTGGCAAATAGTTTGTGTGTTTGGGTGGGAAAGATTTGCATTTTTAGAGGCTAACTACAAAAGGTGATTAAGCGGTAGGCTTCTGCAAATGGTTAATGGACTTAGTAGAGCAAGTTTATACTGGAGACACTGCTGGGAACCCATTTGGGCAGTGGAGAGCCAGTTAGTTAGAAAACATTTGGAGAACTGACACAAAGAGGAAAAAAATTGTGTTGTTTAGATTGAAAAGGGATAGAGTTACTTCTGGGCAGAGAACAGACTGGAAACACACCAGTACAGTTAAGATAGAAGCTGGATTGCTTTAGGAGAAGCAAAGATTATTTGTGTTTGGAGGTGATTTTCATAATTGGGGGAAAAAGCTTGTATAGAGGACAAATGAAGTTTGGGTGGTGGGGCTGAGTTAGTGAAAAACTAATAGGAACATAACACTGATAGGGCTTAGGAACAAAGGAAAAACATAGAACTGAAATCAGTAATGACAGAACAGGTGGAAAAAGCAAAGATAATCAATATGGAACAGGATCGGCTTATTTTGGATCATCAGATAAAGGATTTTTGAAGTGTTGTGCTCGCCTCAGCCCTCTTGCTTTCAATAACTTAGTAACTGTGCTTCTAATGCTGACTCTCTTAAAATAAATGGATTGCATTTTTTTGTAATAGATAGAGTGCTTGCTAAAATTTGTTCATCTCTGAATCTTACTTATACTGCTTCATACAATTTAGATTGAAATACTGCTCTTGGTTGATGACCAGTTTATAAAAATCAGTAAGTGAAAGAGGTATCAGATCCAGAAATTCCTTGGCAAGTCTGCAGTTTTCTCAGCAGTCTTGCTGCTTTGCGCAGCATAATTGAAAATGTCACTTCACATTTTGTACTGAGTCAAGTTTGTGCTAAGTTGTTTTGAGTCTGATGATACTCCCCTGCTTCGAACGCCCCTCCCTCAGTGTTCAAGCTATTTAAACTATTATTAAGCAGTAATGCAGTATACATATGGAACTCTCACTTTTACTGAGATAAATACTTCTTTACTAAAAGATAATATTGAAATACAGTGAACCCTCTGTTCCTCCAAAACGCTTAGTTCCTAACAGTTTGCTTGAATTTTAAACACCTCCTCCAAGTACATTCTCTTTTCTTTGGCATTTGCTTTACCGCAAATAGTCTGAGTGAGTTTGACACCAGCAATCTTTGCAAAAACAGCCAATTCTGTGTAAGCTGTGCAAATTCTGAATTTGTAACTTTGCATCTAAAACTGACTGCAGGAATTACGCTTCCTTAATGAAACACATCTATTGTGAAGCATATGCTTATTCAGAACTGTTTGAATTTCCAATGTAAAAACCTCAGAATGATTTGGCAGTGAGCAGTTTCAGATCAGGGATTTTTTTACATTCACTATTTGGCAAATCATTCAAAATAGTTTGGGGGGAAAAAAGCGAGGGGGGAGGAAGAGAAGCAGAAAAAAACCGCTCATAAATAATTTTAGCAGCATTGACTGGGGAGTATGTCTTTACTAGTATTTAGAAATGATTGTGAAGGATATGTCTACATCCAGTGTTTGGCTCACATCTGATGTGAGACCTTTGGCTGCAAAAAGCCTCCTGATTCTTTCTCGTTGCGTACATAGTTGGATACCTCAGCTCAGAGATGGCTACTGACAGCTTAAAAAAAGCTGTTCCTCGGTTCATCTACATACATCATTCTGTGAGCCCTCCTCTTCTATTCTAATGCAGTCACTCAGATGAACTTTAAGTGGCCATTGGCTTTACAACCCAGAGTTACATCTTAATCATCTGTATCACAGCCTAGCCACAAGCCTGCACCAGACTCATCCACATTGTTTATTTGTGAACTGGAAACTTGCTAGAAATTGGCCAAGGATGATTTCTTGTCTTCTGGGTCTCTGCTAATAGGCAAAAGGGTGCAGCAGAGCTGAAGATGGAGAGGAGGAACGGTAAGACTGTGAGAGATGGACTTCCTGATCTCACTGTAGTAAAGGACAGACTCAAAGGTGAGAAGTGGGTGCCAGGTGACCTACCTGGAAAGTCCAGATTTAAAAGGGACACAGCGATAACTTGAAGAACTAACCAGTATCAATTTTAAGATGATCTTACGATTGACTCCTTTCTGTCAGTATAGAGACAATCTTTATTGCCTGGGATTGTTCAGTGCTTTTTGTTCTCTCGTGAAGGCAGAGAAAGGCGCTCAGAAACCATTGAATTAGGTTTGGAAGCTTTCAGTGATGGCACCAGCTTTCAAAGCACAGACAGAAAGTCAAATTGCTATTGGGAATTCACTTCAAGGTGCATATTGAGGTTAAGAGGAATCTTCTTGTGTTGTTCAGGACTGAATCCTCTGTAACTGCTGTCGTATAGGGGGCAGGTACCAGGGAGAGGGTTGGTTGGTTGTGAAGAGTTTGAGACGACTTCTGAGCTACCCTGTTAACTAGTTACTGTATTGATTTTAGGGTTCCTTGAAGTGCCACCGTTATTAAACAGAAAACTGTTGAATTTAAATTGTTTTCTATTATTCCCTTACATATGGTAAATATAGAGGGTGAGAGAGAATGCTCATTGCTTTATATTTTCATAGTGATATGTCTTTCCCAATGTTTTAAGGTCTAGATCTTCTGTTACATAATATACTTAGGCTCTTGGATACTTACGTTTTATTATCTTCTGCAAGGAAGTACAGGATATTCCAGAAAGATACAGTGTACCAAAATCACCATGCTCTATTCTAAATATTTAATTATTTAAATAATACATTGCTATGAACTTCTACCTAAATCAAATTACAGTCTATCTACTGTTTTTAACGCATCATTGCCTTAAAATGTGTACATGCTGGAGATGAGTCAGAGCAAGAGAAATGTTCAAGGGTCTAGAGAGGATTAACCTGAGAAGAAAGATCAAGTCCACTTATGTAAGATTATTGCATAACTCCTCAAAATATGTTCATATCTTTTTCTTCTTGTGTATTTTTATATGTTTTGACAGCAACTGGTTTTCGTTCCTTCATCCTTTCCAGTATGTTATGATCAGGAATGAAACACTAAATCATGCTGACTCTTAAATCATATTTGTCATCATTAGCTATCAGAATGAATATAATTTGTGGTAAATATGGACAGGAAGCTGTCTCTCAGAGGCTTGTTTCAGACTGTCTGTATGCTTACACAGGTATTTGAAAGTTATCTTGAAAGCAACCAGAAAGGCAAAAAATTGTTTTCTCTTCCTTGCTTTGGGTTTTGGAGCATAGATTATAATCTTCACAAACAGCTGAGCTGTCCTTAGCAAATCAAACTGGAATCTTATCTGAACTTTCCTTTATTGTTAGTAAAGACTTATTTTGAATGCTGACTCTCATGCAGGTCAAGTAAGGTCACCAGAACGAGGGGTAGATTTGCCTCTGGGTTCCTTTGGACAATGTTTGGAAACTCTCCAGGCTGACAGACAACCAGCAAGCAAACAGATTTTTTTGTAGTAGACAGCATAGATGTTCAAGTCACAGTAACTTAATATTGCTAATTGCTTTTTCCCTACTGATGCCAGCATCTGACTGCATGAATGTTTCCTCATTGTGCTGTACAAGACTAAAGATACACAAGGTAATGTAAAATGTAAATAGTGCTGTACTATTAGCAGCAACTGAACTATAGAAGCTAGAATAAAATTGGCTCAGGTAAGTCCAAACTAGAGTCAACCTCATCTATGCATTGCAGTGCAAATCTCCTACAGCTCTTATTGAGGTGCAAAACCCCAGAATAATAGCAAATTTGTTAGAAACAGTGAAGCTTCTGGGGTTAAAAATAAAGAATAAGAAGACAAAAGAAAAAAGACAAGAGAGATTGTTTTTATTTTCTCTTTTGTAAACATATCCAAATTTTGGGGTAAACAAGTAAGTCAGAATTAGGGTCTAAAGATGGTGTACAGGAATGCCCACTAGAGACCACTGAAAAAAGAATCTGTCTAAAAGGGAAGGTGAATGAATTAGGAAGCAAAAGAAAAGCAATTAATGGAGGAACTAATAGCGACAGGATTTCTTTGGAGACTGCAGGTGAACAAGAATTGAGTGCATAACAGGAGGCTAAATTAGGAAAGTAGAGGAATAATAACAGAATAAAGAAAAGAGGTGGTGAAGCTTAATCTCTCCTCACCACTGCCATATGTAGTGAATAGTGGCAATCACCATTTTCCCTGTTTTTAAACTCAGAAATCTTAACTGCAAAACAAGTTACTGGGTCAAAGAATTATAATATCTCCTGTGAGGTGACAGACTTAACCTTTTCTAACCGGTTACCCTTAAATAATAGGAAAGGCTGAATTAGATGTTCTGATTTTGAGGGAGAATCGTGGTCATTATATCTTAAGTAATGTGAATGCTGTAGCAGAGGTCAATATATTTAGTAGCTATCCACAAACGAACAGCATCTGTTCTATTTTAGTAAAAAGTAGGGTTTTCCTCAATTGTGGAAAACTTTCACACGTAGTGATATATCGCCCTCTTGAGGCCAGAACTCATTACCACACCTATTTTACAGAAATCTTGTTTAATTTGCTTCTCGATTGAACGAGACTCACAACTTCACAAACGTAGTTGCCAGAAATTCAGATTAAATAAATCATAAGCTAGAATCTTTCCTTTTATGAAGATCTTTTTTGCATTAGTGTAGTCTTCAACAATTTTTTTGCTATGTGTTTTATTCCAACAAATTTAATGTTGACATACTGTTCAGATTTTAAAAAGTAATAGTATGTGCATGCCAATTATTAAACTTCTAAAAAAATACAACTTGCCCATGCACTTCTACAGATTTGTGCAATATATTAAAAAATGAACTCTATCCTCCGCAAAAAAATTAGTGATGTTTTCTCCCTGCAAATATAACTGCCATTTTAATTTTTATTTAGAGAGCTATAGCTATATTATTTAAATAAGCAGTGTTTAATCCTGCTTTGTGACTATCAGGCCAAAAATATAGTGCCTTTCTTCCTTTATGTATCACTTACTGGCCAACTTACTGAAAATGTTATGTAAAAAATGATGAATTTAGATTTTCTTTAAAAGGCACTGAAAATCCTACGGAATTAATTTTGTGGCATTGGATACAATTGTATACAATTTGGCTAATTTCGTTATTTTAACATCATTTGTTCTTTGTTTGGGAAAAGGTAAAATTTTTGGAAGCGCACAAATCTCTGTTTAACTGACATCTTGCCATAGGGCCGCTCTTATTTCAGGCTACAGGAGCAGCCATGGTGTATGTATATCATATGCACTTTTCAAGGAATTAAACGCTGGGGAATGAGGTTCATTTCTAGCAACTATGAGATCAAAGGGTAAAGAAATGTTGGGACCAGTTAGGGGAGGTGGCAGCATGGCTCAGAACAAGTTGCCTCTGGTGCTGCCCAGCACGTGTGCAAGGTAGCAGCTGACCATTGGCAGAAATAACAGCTGCACATGGGTGTTCCACCCACTGTCCACTGTCCAAAGCCCAAATACTCAGGGTATGCAAACCAAGGAATGACAGTCATCCATAATTGTCTATTTTTCAGAGCAGACTAAAGCTGTATATGAGTATATTACGGACGCTATTATATGGAAAAAATGCAAATGAAGATTAGTTAATCTTTTGGATGCAGTTCAGCTCATAATCAATACACACATTAGCTGTAAAACAATCTGAAAATAAGGTATGTCACCAACACAACATTTAAAACAATTATATGAAGAGGCAATGCAGTACTTCCAAGTACCCTTACATGACAGTAAGTTGCTTCAACATCAGTTGTTATATTGGTAGCATTTTTAGAAAAAGCGCATCAGATAACTAGCTTCACTGAAAATGAAGATACTGATTATAGACTCATATTAACCACAGAGTTTGGATGAAGGCCGCTGCATAACAAACATTTCATACTGAAAGGAGGAGGATGGTTCTGATCAGGAGATTTAATTTTAGGTTTATCTGTAGAATAAATAATAAATTTGTATTTACGGAAACAGGTCCTGAACTAACTTCTACATTTTCTCTTCTAGTTTAGAGTTGCTCAGAATGGACCAAAAAAACAAATGTGGGACTGTGAAATAGATGTGAATATACTGCAGAATTGTGCCACTATCCTATAAAGAGGACATAGCAACTCATTTTGGTGCCTGGTATTTTTACCAAAGGCAGGCCCTTCTCCTGCGCTGTGCTCTGGGTCCCCCCAGAATCCAGACATTCCTTCCAGCTGCTGCTGCAGAGTTGAAGTCACCCTTTCTGGGAGTTACTAGCATCATCTTTCTTGGCTCAGGCAGATTTATTTGCTGTTCTTGTCCTTCCCTTGATACATCTTTGGCTACAAATTTCTGGAGACATTGTGTTCATAACTTGCTTCCTGGTTTACCAGCTGAGTGACACAAGAATATGTGACCTAAAACCATTCATATCTCTTAGCTGATCTCTAGATATGGCAAGTCTTTAAATTAGACAGGGTCATTTGAGGGTATAATCTAAAAAGACCTCAGTTTAAGATATGTGATGCTGTGATACATAAGAGAAACTTAAAGCTTAACCTGTACTAGAAGATGTTCTGGGCACCTGTCTTTATTCCCTGTCTGCTGCTTAGGCCTCTTGGATTTCAAGTAGAGAAGAAACAACTCAGAAAATAGTTATTTTAAGAGTAGTGAGAGTTTCTGTGAGACATGACCAATAACAGGCATTGCTCTTTGTGAATAAATAAATATTCAGAAACAACAAGATCAATCTTAGTAATATGATGAACTTCAAAGACCATATTTGGATGATAATTAAGAAGCTTTTGCATTACTCAGCTCACAATATCACAGTTGCTGACTGTTCTGCTTTTAACTGTAAGAGATTTGCCTGCCTGTTTTATTCTGAATGACCCAGAGAACGTAACTTTTTTTTAACTATATAAAAAGAACTATTTGTCCTTTGCTTATATTTTTTCCTGTATTTTCCTCCCTGTCTATGCCCCATTTTGTTATTTTCTGTTCTTCCTTCCTTGTTTCTGTCTCGTTTTCAGGGCTCTTGGTATCCTTCAACTCCTGTGTTTCTCCTTTCTGCTGCTTAGTGTTCATTCCATAGTTTCAACATTGTTTCCTTGGGCACCTTTTCCCCGTCAACCTCAAAATTTCACACAGTCTAGGGATGCTGAATGAGATGAGGGCTTTTGTCAATATTACTTTTATCCATTTGAGAGGATGCTTTAACTAGCTGGCACAAGAGTGATTTTCAGGCGATATAAATTGTCTCCACGAGAGGGCTTGTGCAGGCTGCACTCCAGCAAGCAGGTTGCAGCTCTGTCTTTGCCGCTGCCATCCGGCACTGTGGCCTGACATGGATCTTGAACAATTTGAAATATTGCCTTGAAAATAACTAAGATTCAAATTAGTAAGCATGATAACTTAGGAGGCAGATAAGCAAAATTATTTTCTCTCATCTAGAACGTGAAGGTATAGGTAAAAAAGAAGTATATGCTAATTTACATATCCACTTGATTCCCAGGCTTGCTTTGAATTTCACATCACTTTTTAGATACAGCACTGGCCTCCCATATTTTCTCAGCATGAACTCTGTCCTCACCTGAATGAATGCAGAAGGCCTAAAACTTCATCTGACTTTGTGGCTGTTAACATTACATCTCAGGTAGACAGCATGGCCACATCAGTATGAGAAGAGATCAGCAGCCATTTTGTATGCCTGGCATTATTGCCATCAGAGCAGATGGCGTCTCTGGAGGTTTACAACCAATCCATATTGCTGTTAAGTTCATACCAGATGATTCTTTAAGTGATGGATGAATCAGTCATTCAGTCCCCCACCTTCTCTCTTCTAGTCCTCTCTACTTTTGAACACCTGCAAGGTTACAATGACACTGGCCTTTCCTATGCTGCTATATGACATTCATATGCATAGTTGTCTTGGCCTCAGGGCTACGAGGATCTCTTCTCCCCAGCAGTGTCCTTCCAGCCCATGGATTTTTGTTCTGTGGTTCTAGATGTTCACTGATCCTTCAAAAAGCTGGGGGAAATGTTACTGGTGGTGTTGGAAGCTCATCTGCTAGCTAAGAATATACCTCTCAGGAACAGGGTTTAGGAAGCATTTGGCTTATGTTTCCTGTATCTGTCTTTGCCCCACCATCAATCTGCGGATACTAAGAATATCCTTCTTCAGGTCTTGTACGTTTCAAATAGCAGTGGAGGCCTTGCTGTAGTTCTTTTAAAGATAAAGTAGATCTTCAGCTTGAGCAAAAGGTAAGACAAGGCATAGGGTAAAGAAAGAATTATGTTTGTGACATCATGGAAAATTTTAAGTAATCTACAGAGATACATTTAGAAATTATTCTTAACATTCAGATTAGCTCCTCGTCTAGAAGCAAGAATAAATTCAACAGTCCCATGGGAGCAGCGAACTTTGTATTGTAGAATCAGGTTCACTGTCTTCAAATATAGTTGTTTTTAACATATTGAAAAGTAACACTTTGCATGTTTCTCCATATCATGCTTTTTAAGCCTATCCTACCTTTATGATTCTGGCTCTTTTACCTAGAAGGCTTTAGGAAGCTGAGAACTTCTTAAAAATCTTGTCCGCCATTCCTGCTTCAGTCAGAATATGGTTTGGAAAAATAACTTGGAAACATTAGCAAGATCTGTTGGTTTAGTAGTGCACCAACAGATCTGCAAAAAATAAGATTAGGAGTAGCCTATCATCAGCTTTTAGGGACAATACTAGAACTGAGTTAATTTGTAGTGTTCTCCCAGGCTTGTAAGAACTGTGTTTTGTTGTCCTCACTATTTCAAGACTAGAAGCACTCTCAGCTCTCCAGTGAAATCTTCCTGAAAAGTTGAGATATGTCTGACTGGCTCTGCTTGCTATAACTCCATATTTTTATATATTAATCCTTCTTGTTTTCCAGCATTGGAGTGCATCCTGGAGATGCTAAAAGCACGAACAGTCATGAGCCAGTGACCATTCTGTGCTACCACTTTCCATTCTGTAACCATATAAAGCATGACCGATTAGATAGATGCCCATTAGGGAAAATACATTCAATATTAATTTCTGATTCTGTGTGTGGTAGTTGGGAACAAAGCCTGGCGGTGGCACTTGTGGAAGATTTGTGTAATTTAACAGTCTTAAAAATGCTTAACTAGACAGTATGTAGTAGAAGACGAAGATGTGTCTTTACACGGATGTCCACTAAGAGAAGTATTTAATCTTTATATTTTCCCTCTTTAGAGGGAACATTTAAGTCACACATTCTCTTAGGCTGGGGTTATTGGTAAATGTGGCATTTCTTTAGCAGAAAGTTGCCAAGTTCTATTTCTGAAGTGTTTGTGAATGAATGTATCCAGAACTGCACATTAAGTATTGCCATCCTACTGATGTGTTACGGTCAGTTCTATGTTTCTGTGAGGTCACTGTCTGCCACAGAATCTTGACAGTATCACACAAAGAATATTTTCCATTGTGGCATCTTGGTTCCTTGGAGATTCCTAATATCTGTACTGCTAATGGTTTTATTCTTGCCTCTGGGTCCAACCCCAATTAAATTGACTGTGGCAGTTTGTTGCAGCTTCATCCTCTTGAGTACCTGGGTTTCTTTGACTTACCTTTGCCTATGAAGAAAGTGCACTTTTATCCTTTTGAAAATAAAGTCCATGGGCAGGAATGTGTTCCTCCTGAGACTAATATGCAAGTCCTTTTGTGGTTAGACAAAGGGTTTTCTTAATGCATTCTGTGATAGAAGTGCCCTTAGAGCCAGCCCATCCTTGTACACAGACCCCTCTGTGAGCTCAGTCTTTTTGTAAATTGGGAACAAGCTTTACAATACTGTCTGCTTGCAACAAAATCGGACATTCATTTTTAAGCACACAGCCTCATAACCAATTCTTTTAAGAAGAGAACTCCCTTTGTGCAATAAAAGGGAAGGTGGAAAGAAAAAAGGTCTGGGGTAGTGATTTAACAAGCAGTGTTGTCTGGTGCTTCCACACTGAGGTTTGTGGAATACAGTAGACTTTCCACCATCACTCTTAACCACCATGGCAGATGACTTCAGTGTGTTTGCATTGCATAGTTTGGCACATCTCTTTTATTCTGATTTTAATCTTAGTTCAGGTCATTAGAAGGGCTTTGTGCTTTTACAAATGCAAAGACCAGATGTGCCTTAAGTATAAGGCAGCATACATGTTAAATGAAAATGTTAGACTAATAAACTGAGCAGTGTTAACACTGCACAGCTTAAACTTACAAGCCAAAATGTATTGAAATAATTTTGCTACCTGTGCCATGTAGGCACAGTAAATCTGAGATTTTTTTTCCATAAAAAGCAAAAGCAAAATTTGATCTTGGATGAGGGCCATAAAACTTTTCATAAAGGTGGTAACTGGATGCAGTTGCATCCTCTGTGTTCTATGGCATAATTTTGGCAATGTTAACACTAGCTTCCTTAAGTGTACATATCCAAATTCTGCATCTGAAGGAATGTCACATCAAAAATATAATAAAAACACCTAAGATACTGCTGCTTTTAGTGTACAAAAAAAAAAAAAAGAAAAGCTGCATTTTTTAGTATAATAAAAATTCCACGTTTTCACATTCTCTTTTTTTGGTAACCCTAAATGTGCTATCTCTTAGACTAAAGCTCAAAATTACAGAACTGGGCTTTAGTCTGTTTCCATGTTGTCTAATAAAAGCAGGATTTGTAAAGTGATAGCTGCAGCTGACATGGAAACTTCCTCCTTTCCCATTCCATTCAATTAATGAAAGCTGAACATCAAAGTCTAAATGAGATCATTTGAAGTGCTAAAATTATTGAACACCAGAACTGTTTACTTTCCTATCTGACTAAAAAAAGAGAGAGCTTGTAATGTAAAAGTAAAATTAAACCACTGAAATGAAGTTAGGAAACTTTAAAAGTTCTAGTGCAAAAAGTTATGTTAGCTTACTTGAGAGGCATTTGTGCATAATTGCAAGTGACTCCCCTGATAGTCATGTTGTTTTTTTCATGACTGTGAGAGTAGAAGCTTTTCTGGGAGGTCTTAGTTTGTGTGCTGCTCAGAAAATTGCGATCCAATGAGAATATGTCTGAGCAACATCCCTGACAAGCTAAGACAATATGCACGGATATCATTAGGGACTGGAGCCTTTCTACAGTATCGTAAGCACTTATGTTATCAGAAGTATTTAAGTTGGTCAACCTCTCATTATTTTGCTGACAGCCCGTAACATTTCTCCTGGCGTCTACTTTCTTCTTTTTCAACTATGAGCATCAGCTGTGCCACCAGCTCTGGGGGAGCATGTAGCTAGGATCACTGGGTACCAAAACTTCTTTGACTGGCTCACTTGATGGCAGTAAGCAGCAGCCTTGGATCTGCTGCCGTAAACTAGGAAGTGGGAAGTTAGATGGATATCTATCTCTGAAGTGTCAGTCTTTGGACAGAGATGGAGTGAGCTTCTGAATTTCAAAGGGAAAGTGTAGGAGGGGATTGTGGAAGCTGGAGAGACACAGGGAGTGGGGAACTCCTGGGCCATGCCAAGAGGCAGTAGCGGGTAGTGAGCAGTGAGGTGTGCTGAACAGTTGTTGTGAGTAGGGAATGTGCAAACAGGACCCAGGAAAACAGGAAAAAGTCGAGAACAAACTGCTTGGGATGCCAAAGACTGACTGTTGCTGTGTTCATTTTAAGTATTTAATTTTTCTGACACACACTGGGGATAGACAGAACACACACAGTCCTATTAAATGTAATGAATTGCATGTGAGACTTCATCTGACCACCTCTGTAGGCCTCACCGCCATGCTCCAGGGTTTCTTGTACTGGCAGCACACCACCACAGCTGCTCTCCCGCTGTTATCCCACATGCCAGACAACCAGGCTGCCTGACCTGAGATCCTTTGACTGGGTATACTGGGTGCAGGGAGCCCTGCAGCCCTGTGCAGCAGCTGGGGGATCTGTTTCTTTTGTATGCCCTTATATTTAACAGAACAAGGATGGGAAGCGCACTTCCAGGTTGACCCTTCCTCAGCCCGAGCTCCATGCATGCCTTTGGCCTCTGAGCTGATCCATCCCTGCCCTTCTTGGGTGACTCAGCAAGTGAATTCTCATGTCTTATCATTCACAAAAATTGAGTGTTCTGGTCATTAATGAGGAAGTCTCAGGATATTTAGTTAAATCCTGTCAAACCTATTTTTAGTTCTTCAGTTAATTAATTAATTCCTTAATTCTACAGAACAATTTGCCTAGCTTTGTTCAGGGATGTGCGATTAGAACTTTCTTCCTCATCCTAGGAAAATCTAAATTTGTCATGAAACAAAATGGAAAGCTGAATGATTTAAAGGTGATAATTTAAAAAATTTTCTGGGTGGGGTATGTGAAGAGCTTTGTCATTATTTTGCAAACTTTGCTACAGAAGTTGATGCAAATCATCCAGTAACAATCCAGAAACATTTGTTTCTGTGCTAAGCAGAATAGAGTAAGAATAGCTTTATGCTGTGTCATGTAGGGGCCTGAGGTTTTTTAGTAACATCTAGCTTGCTAGCACAGTACAGAACTATTACATCTGTAAAACTGAACCAGCTGGTCAAAAGGGAGTCAAGAGACTGGATTATACTGATGCTACTTTTTCCCTGTTGTCTTCCCCTCTTTTATCTCTGAGGAATTATTGTACAGTAGTTTTTAGCTTCAATGTGGCTGAGTATGGGTTTTCAGCTTCCAAGAAGTTTTGATGGAAAATACAATAGTTTAATTTCCCATTACCAAATCATAAGTTGGGTAGATTTTACAGTATTTTCATTATAAGTGCGATACTGTCTAGATCAGACCCTTAACTAGTATAAATCAGCATAGCTCCACTGAAGTTTATACTTATTAAACTTTCCCACCTTAAGAATGAGGAAGAAAAAAACAATTTCTAGAGAAATAAAAATGTAAGTTTAAACAGAAAAAGCAGAATGGTAAGAACTATCTAGGAAGGGATGTAAAGTAGTTTCATGGGCATCTTTTGAAATGAAGAAAAAAACTCTGAAAAATATCCTGTATTGGTTAAATTTTTCATCATATGAATTTATTTCTTTCACTGAGTACTCCTGGATTTGGATTTAGGATTGCGTATTAAGCCTCATCCATTGTTTTGATATAATTTATGTTATAATTTATTATTTCAAAGCATAGTTTCGTGCTCTGTCAGAGTCTCACAATAGATTTTCTGTATTGTAAGACAACGCTTTTCCCCATTACTTTTTAGAAATTCGTTTGTCTAAAGCTTTTATTTAAAATGTATATTCTGGGAAATATCCTAGATGATGAGAAAAGCAACTATTGTAATGCTGTTTGTGTCCCTGAGTACATGTACAACATTAATTGCGTTCTGTTCTGACTAACTAGGCCATCTTGATTATGCAGAAAGGACTCCATGTTGGCCAATCTGTGGAGGGGCAGCAGCCCTTCGGTCGGCAATAATTATGTTTTGGACTTCCCCTATGTTATGAGACTTGAGGAGATGAGGGATCTGGATTTATAATTGTGACAGGGCTACATGGACCACTGATACTGATGCTATAAGTACGAGAGAGCAGCTGGGTGTCCTGGGGGAGCTCAACA
>VZSC01000804.1:5922-18187 GCA_013398225.1 Steatornis caripensis | reverse complement strand
GCTGGCGGCGCCGCGCTGCCCGGCCTTCCCTGCCCGCTCCGTCGCTTCCATTTCCCGGCCGTCCGCTATTTTCTGTTTCTACAGACGTGCTCTTTTGAATGGTTTCAATAAAATTTTATTGCCGTCATTTGAAAAATAGTAGGATTATTGTGATTTGTGCTGCCTGGCAGCAGGAAAGCCGCGGGGGCTGGCTGCGGCCAGCGCTCCCCTCTGCCGCGGGGCTCCCCTCAGGCACCACGGCCCCAGCCGAGATCCTGACGTGCCAGGTGGCACTGGTGGTTGCAGTCTTACCTCTTTTTGCTCAAACAGCTTGGCTTATCGTGCTTCTGTAGGAGACTGCATCTATATTTTTTTTTCCAGGCCTCCAGATTTGCCCCTAGGTGTTTCCTGCTTCCCACCGGGGCCTGCTGCGGCCCGCAGCCCACCTCGTCTGCATGGTGAGGGGAAATGCTCCAGGCTGCTGGAGCCTGCTGCTCAGGAGTTTCCATGTACCAGCGTGAAGTAGCAACACGTTAAAACACGGGCACCTTTTGCGAGAGGGCAGAAGTAACTCAGTTGCTGGTAGTAGCTTTTTGTAGTAGTGCATACCTGCAATGTTTCTGAGCACCGTTTTGAAGGCATACAGACATCAAGTACTGCAGGCAGATGTTATATGTGTCTGTCTCCATAAAATACATGACGCGTATACAAGAGAGAGCCTTTCTTCATTTTTTTTGTGCTTACCATATCACCTTGTCTCTCAAGGACAGCACGTTGCTAAAATGCAGGCAGAGATTTATTGGAGGGACTGGAAGGACTTTACTCCTCCTGCTCCTTTCCCCCTCAGCTCATGTCTCCCACTCCTCTGCCAGTCTGCCATTCATTACACTCTGCTGTGAGCTGGAAGAAAGCAAGCCACGGAGCCAGGGAAACATCTTGCCCCCACAGTGTCCTGTGGCTTGATGTGGGGAACGTAGGCCTTGTGGCGTGACCTGCTGTGGGAGAGAGGAGATGCAGCTACCTTCATCACTTGCCCCAGAGTGGAGCTCGTCTCAGTCACCATATCCACTGGGCTGTTTTTCCTGTCTTCCTTCCCCCTTTTTGTCCTGATGTCCTGATAAACAACCTACAATTGAAACCCACAAATGTGGGTTCCTTATAATGATTTGAGATACCGTGGATTCCATGAATAGGCATGGCAACATCCGCCTTCTTATCCTGAGGACTTGCAGGGACTCATGCGAAAAATAATAATAATTACAACAACGTCTTCAGAGTGCCTCAGTGAACGCTGTCATGCCTGCTGTATGCGCTGGAGCGTCCTGCCAGAGGCTAGCTTCAGTTCAGAAGCACTGCCACTTCAGCTGGAAGCTAGGAGTTGATTACTGAACCCTGCTTCTTGGCACAGTGTTGGGCCAAAATGACTCTGCTACCATGAATTTTGAAGGAAGTGTGGCTGTGCTTGGTCTGGATTATTAGCACTGAACTTCTTTGCGTAACGCAGCTGTGCACCAACTGCTCAAACTCCCGTTTCTGTCTTGTTTAGAATTCCAATTTCATGTGCCACTTTGAAGAAGGGGATTTGGGCTCCTGAGTCATTCAGGAATCTTTAAAAATTTTGTGCTTAGCTTGCTTTTAGCTATCTGAATGCACTAATAATTACTAGAAATCATTCCATAAATAAAGTGTCAAGGGTCAGATACTGAGCATGTATACCGAGTTGTTATCCAACTGAAAATTAAAATTCTCACTGTGCTGTGAAACTCATAGTTAATAACTAATAATATAACCAGTAGTAGACCTAACAATCTAGTCTTATGATGCCTGTAACAGATGGACATTCCTCTTCAGAGTTAATTTTCAGGGTGCTTATAAACATCATGGTCAGTTTATTCCATTTACTCTCTTGGTTTGTGGTGGATGAGACTTCAGTAAAATTATTTCTACTCAGTATGTGCCTATAGTATCATCCAATCATGTAAATCCAGGGGCACTATTTTTAATCAGACAATATAATTGATACTAATCTTGAACTAAATGGTGCTCCTGAGAAGCAGGAGCTCCTGTCTTCTCAGGAGCACCATCTGTGTGGCTCATATGCAATCAGCAATATTTATAGTAAATGCTATATCTTCTGCCTCACCTACTGTTTGATTTCTTCTCTCTGAGTCTCATCCTACGAACCAAAACAGGAATCACAAGACCCAAGTTCTGACAAGTAGTTTCTTGCCTCATTGTACTGATGTATAACTTGTTAATGCAGCTTTGTTCAGCACTTTTTTCAACCAACAGTGCTCATGCTACACCTGGTCTGCCCAATGCGAGGTCTTCAGCTCAATTTTCATTGTAATCTATATGCAGCTTTTTATATATCCCGTCATGTCTTCTGAAACTGCTGATTTTTCCATTTCATCACAGTCATATGGATCTCACATTGTCCTATCCCAAAATATCACCTTAGATTATCCCCAGAAACACTGTTCTGCTCCTCATTTACTAGAAGACCGCTTGCTAATTGTTCTTTTCTTTTCATGCTTGTAAATGCCAAGATTTTACTGTACAACACTCTTCTGGCCTAAAAAAAAATGGAGCATGCATTTTTCAGATTGCCATTTTACTAACAAATATACTTTTCTTGTTCTTCCTTTTTTCTTGTCTGGTAAGGGGTTTGTAAGCAAGCTGGATGAATTCATTCACTGGTTAAACGAAGCCATGGAAACAACAGAAAATTGGACTCCTCCTAAAGCAGAGACAGACAGCCTTAAACTGTACCTGGAGACACACTTGGTAGGACAAGATTATTCTATGATTACTATCAGTAATTGGAATGTTCTGCTGTGCTTTTTGTTTGATTATTATTTTTTAATTACTAATGTGCATCTATATTTTAAAGTAAGATTTGCAGCATTGCAGTTTATTTTAATTAAATACCAACAAATTATTTTCTGTGTTTGAAATATGTACTGATAGCTTTTTAAAAATTAAAATGAAGCCAGAATTACATTGCAATTCAGAAATCTCCAAAACTGAAAGAACATGGCAGTAGCAAAAGGAGAGAGGTTAATGGTTTTTCTGCTGATCATTCTAGGATTTTTACTACTCTGTAACATTAACAAAACTCTTACTAGTAAGGAACTCTTATTCTTTCTCCCACAGTTTTAACATAATACAGTGGTTTAAATAAAATATTTGAAATTATTATTTCCATTGTTTTACTTGATATGCATTTCTGTTGTGTAATTAATACAACTGTTGCTAACCTTGTTATTCTGCAAAAAGCTAAAATGTTGGGTGGAAGTAGAAAACACTTGGATGAATAATCTGAATATATTACAGGCTAGAATTGTAGATTGAGAAATATTTGATAAACCTCATGAGACTTTCACTGTGTTCTTCCAAGAGCAGTTTCTGGTTATGAGGAGGTGAAACAAAGACTTGAATTTAAACCAGGTATTAAGTTCTCAAAAGCAAAATCTTATGCTGTAGGTAGCCAATACAGATCAATGTATGCTGTTCAATGGGTAGGTATCTGAATGGGTAAACTACTCTATCTGGTAAAAACAACAGAAAAATAAGCTAAGAGGTTCCTTCTCCCTCTGCCAAAGTCTTAGGTTCTTGCCAGTATGAACTGGAAGAAAACTCAGTGATAGCACTGTTCTGAGCCAATGAACTGGTTGCTCCAACTAGACAGGAGCACATTAGCTGAACCCACATCAGAGCTGAACCCCCAAAGCTCAGTCTCGTTTCCAGTCTCTGATAATCTGATAGTGAAAGATTATTTGACAGTCCCAGGAAGTCATGTGATTCATTACAGGAAAAAATGTCATCCTAATCCCTACCGTAATACTGGAGTGACCGTTATTAAATTAATTAAGTATACATTAACCGCATATACAATTAGAACCGAACTGAAAACTGTCTTCAGAATTTCAGCTCTAAACTCTTTTGTGTCTCTTGTTCTTAAACATTTCTCTTGTAGTAGCACCTGGATTAAGTGCCCGTTGTGGTAGTCTGTCAAATGCAGTATGAAGACACTGCATTTTTGCTTTACATCGCGGATTTCGGGTTTTTTGGCAGAGTTTGGATTTTTATCTTGTACTGCACACACTCAGTCCCATGATTCCCGTTATATTTACAGGTGCTCTGAAGACACAGAGCACATCATGAAACCAGACCTCAGAAAAGGCATTGGTAATTTCAATTTGTTTTCCTCTTTTCTGCAACATGAAACTTTTGGAAAGAAGAGTTTTGATGAGTAGAATGGCAGATTTCTATCTTGACTGGATGTAAAGGAACATATTCAAGGAACAGGGCAATCACCAGGATGAGCAATCTTCTGTGGGGAGGAGCATAGTAGCTCTTTTGCAGGCAAATGACTTCCAGCTTTCTCTTGTGGTTCTGTGAGAGGTGAGGACAAAACCATCTATCAGACTGCAATGTGGAGCAGTAGCTCAGAGACAACTCCTTCATTGCCAGAGGTAGTCAGAATAAATGAGTATTTTTGGCACCTGTACGACTTCACTTTCCCCTGTAAGTATTTAGGCTCCCAGCTGTGCTCTGTATATCTGCATATATTTGGGGTAAGAAAATCTTTGTATGTTTCAGGATGACAGTTATGAAACAAAGTGGTTTTTTTTCTTTACTTCTATGAAGAAGTAAAAATGTCTAAAGAACAGTTCATTTCCAATTTCATGATATTATAATTATTTTAATGGCATATATAGCCAGTGAAAGAATCATTGCACAATCTGGCAAAACGTAATGGTGACTTTTCTTTTTGGATTTCAGAAAACATAAGCTATCATATTCATTTCTACACAGCAGAATTGAACTATTAAAATACAGAGCATTTTTATAGTGGGGAAGATACTTGTATTAATTACGTTGTGAACTTTTTAGTGGCATTTGTCTGTCAAATAGTAATCTGTGTTTAAATAGAAATGTATGAACTTCAATTCACATTAAGCTCAATGGTAAAATTTCCCTTGGTTGAGCATTGTAAGACAGTGGTGATAAAGGGCTTTGTGAGGGTACTTACACTGCTCATTTCCTTCTTTTGCCGGATCAGGTTATATATACTGTCAGACTCTTCTAAGATTTGTTGAAGTAAAGGGGACTTAGTACTTTATAAGCTTAGGTTCCAGACTTATGGGTTCGTAGTACAGATACCGGTAGCAAACTAACCTGGAAAACAAAGAAAATGTGTTGGTTCTTTTCTGTATACTGCATCTGCGCTGGTGAACCTCATATCTGTGATTCCTGACTGGTGCAGATTTTCTGGTCGTAGAAGGAGTGAAAACTCTGTGTAGATTAGTATTTTTATTTTTATTAGTAGAGACAAGGCCTTAGCCTTTGGCGCAGATTATCAATTTCACCACCTGTGATATTGTTTTCTTGGAAATATGTTTGTTGCAATAACAAAATTAGTGCCATAAAGAGAGAGATTTTGCATTCATGAATTAAATCTCTGCTGTCAAAATCTAAGAAAAGATAATACGGGAGCAGGAAAACAGAAAAATATACTTGTTCCCTATCTCATTATTGGCTGGCAAAAGTCTTGCAGAGGAGGCAAGGACAAGGTTGTAAACTTCTCCAAATTTTTCAGTATGTAAAATTCTTGACTGACATTTTAGGGTCCCAATTTAAAATGTTGATAAAGGATTGAATTTTAAAGTCTCTCCTCACTCAGCCTCGCATTTCTACACATCTTTGATATTTCAAAAATGGTGTGGCACTTAACGAGAGTGTGTTTATTAAAAAAAACACCACAAGAAACCTACATCAACTTACCAGAATCTTTGCATAAGGTAATGCTCACATGAGGAGTCAAATCTCTTGAATAGGATGGCAATGCAAGTCTACATTACACGTGTCCTTGCATGACATCTTCAGCTTAAATTGGTAGAACTCCCCAAACTATTGTTCCAGTTTATTCTTTTACCTGATCTGGCAAGATTGTTCACTCAGGATGTTAATCAGGACTTTGAAGCATACGTGTAGTGTCTGTCTATTGCTCTTGGTCCAGCAAGAGCTGCCTGCAGACGTCTCTGTGACCATCTGAAGATCCCACCTGGGCAGCTCCTGAAATAATTAGTGAAGCACTTTGTTGTGAAGGTGGAAGGCAGCCTCTCCTCAAGTTGGTCCACTGGTCCCAAATTAGCCCATTATCTCGTCTGTCCAGAGACTAGCTGGGGAGTTCCTGGGCCAGCCAGAGAATTCGCAACTAAGTGCACTGTGTGTGCCACAGGCACAGCCCTGATACCCAAATACACTGCAATTATAATTAGTAACTGTAGGACAAATTGGAATGTCATTCTTAAATCACATTTACAACTTAAACTCCATAGATTTTTGCCATGATGAGTAACCATACGGTCTGGTAAAGAGTATGAGTTTTTCTACAAATTGAAAGGTAGTCTATGCCTGGAATGTGCCAAAATGGACAGTCTTCAGCTTGGAGGAGAGTTTTCTTGCAAATTAAAAAACCCAGCTCCCTGATTTTCTGCAGAACAGAAATTGCTATATGCTTCATTTTAGATAACATCAAAGCATGAAGTTATCAATAAAAACACTCTCAGAGACCCCTGAAATAGTGACTGAAATTATTATTTCAATTTTACGAGTCTTCACAACACAATAACATTGGTGAAACTGATTTGGGAGCTGTGTGCTTCCTGTTCGTATGGGAGGGCTGACATGGAGCTGCCACCACTTGAACTTCCGGCACCTCTGCAGGCAGCCACCCAAGCTGGCAGATGTTGAAAACACCAATGTGTTTTCATAAAACAGGAGTGTTTTTCTGCAGAAATCTACTTTGCCACAAAGGCCTCAGTCAGCCCTACTAGAGAAAAAAGTGAGGCAGATTTTGAATTTTGTGAACGATTAGGCTACTTCTTAATGAAAAGATAGCTTCATTGACCTTAGCAAAAAGGAACTTCTGAAAATGCTTTCTGATTCGCTTTATCTTTTGTAGCTCTTCTTTTATATTATGCTGATTCTTGCCCATTGGCACTCTGATCAAAATCAGCTACTAGCAGACTCCAAGCATAGACTTGGTAGTATGCAAATCAGTTCTCATCAAAACCAGTATCCTGAAGGCAGTTTATGAGCTAAGAGCATCTGTCTGCATGGTACTGTAGTGCTTGTGAAACCAAACAGACTTTCTTACCAGCTCAACAAATAAGAATTCACCGTGTTGCTCTTGATCGTTTTAGTTTGCTTAACTACAGCTTTTTTTTTTTTTTTGGTACTGCTTCTTATCCCTGACCCGAAAAGATACATTGTTTTAGCACAGTAAAGAAGTAAGCTAGCAAATGAGGAAATGGGAAGCAAAAGGTTTAGATGAAAGGCACTATATATATGTATTAAGCCCGGGAACTTTTATTTCTATAGTCTTAACTTTCCCCTTTGTTGTTAACACAGTACTCTTCCTGTTACTGCACAACTCCTAGTTGTGCACCTTAATGTGGTGTGTTCTTAGGTCTTTTGGGCAAAACCGTTTCTGTGTCTAGCATCATACTTGGAGCTAGATAATACAAGACTTTTAAATAGAAACCTACAAATGAAAAATATCTTATTTTAAACTTATTTGATGGAACTTTTAAAATCCTTCTTGTGTTTTTAGTATATGTTGACAAAATGTTTTTCAGTGGAGATAGAATTAACTAAGGAAAGATCTTCATAGAAATTTGGAACTAGTAGTCAGGCATTTTTGTCCTAGTCCTAACAATCTTACTCTTCAGAATTTCCATAGGATTAAAATTCTGAAATCTTGACTACAGGGAATGTCGAATATATGGGGAAGAGGGGGTGGAGAGAGAGAACGAGCGAGTGCGTGCGCGCATAATGATAGATTTTGCATTTTTTCTTCAAAACCAGCTGAAGAATGGTCAAGGTTTCCCATGATTATGTACTTTCTTTCAAAGTTGCTGTTGCCTTTTGCCCTTTTGAGCAAGATGATGGCTGTAACCTGCCTACATTTAAGTTCGCAGTTTACAGGAGAGCAAATTATAGAATCATTGAATAGTTTGGGTTGGAAGGGACCTTTAAAGATCATCTAGTCCAACCCAACTGTAATGAGCAGGGCCATCTACAACTAGATTATGTTGCTCAGAGCCCCGTCCAACCTGATCTTGAATGTTTCCAGGCCTGGGCCACCTCTCTGAGTAATTGGTTCCATTTGTTCCATTCCACCCTCATTGTAAAAAATTTCTTTGTTGTATCTAGTCTAAGTTTACCCTCCTTTAGTTTAAAACTATTACCTCTTGTCCTATTGCAACAGGCCCTGCTAAAGACTTTGTCCCCATCTTTCTTATAAGCCTCCTTTAAGTTTTGAAAGGCTGCAATAAGGTCTCCCCAGAGCCTTCTCTTCTCCAAGCTGAGCAACCCCAACTCTCTCAGCCTTTCTTCATAGGAGAGGTGTTCCATCTCTCTGCTCTTTTTTGTGACCCTCTGCTGACCCTCCAACATGTCCATGTCTTTCTTGCAGTGAAGACCCCAGAGCTGGATGCAGTACTGCAGATGGGGTCTCACCAGAGCAGAGTAGATGGGGAGAATCACCTCCCTCAACCTGCTGGCCAAGCTTCTTTTGATGCAGCCCAGGATACAGTTGGCTTTCTGGGCTGTGAGCGCACTTTGCTGGCTCATGTGTTGCTTTTTATCTATCAGTACCACCAAGTCTTTCTCCACAGGGCTGCTCTCAGTGTTTTGCTTTACTCTCATTGTAACTCTGGATATAAGATATTCTTAGACAAGATGGCAGCTGGTGGTTTCATGTTTCTCCAGATAGCACAAAGAGAAGTGTTTGTCACTCATAGCAAGAGTCAGGGAGGATGACCTCCTTGAAAACAATTAATTGTTCACACCATGGTTATTTGTTTGTTGTTTTTTTAGGCAAAAATACATATTCTGTTTAGTTGAAACTAGAATAGCAAATATTATTCTGTAGAAAGTAGAAGTGGCTTGGATTGCATGGAGTCATTGCAGCACAGTGTTGTTTGGATATGCTAAATGATCATTTCCATGAATCAGAATTTCTTGCTCTTCTAATAAATTGTGTGATCCTTGTCTATAATTTTACCTCAATTTAGCCACAAGCTTTGTGCCAAATTACAGTGCTTTTTAGTCCAGAACTGTTCCATTATATTAACCTCTCAGTCACCATATTTACTTTACATGCTACAATCTTAAAAATTTCATGGAGAAAGTATTACTAGTATTTCAAAACAAGTTATACAGATTGATTCACACTAGCATTTACTTCTCTTCTGTATAGGAAGTTTAGATGTCATCTCTATTCCAAAACCAAATTCTTCTTAAGATAGGGGAGTTTTGAGAGTTTTATTATAGAAAGAGAAATTAAGTAAGTATTTTCCTGTGTCCAGTGTAAATATTTTTGATTACATCATGGCTCAGCACTTTCTTAGCTGTAAACAGCAGATACTTTCATACAGAAAATAGGTTGTGTTTTCACATTTAAGAAATTGTATTGATGAGGTAATGATGCTTTTGTGATGTCTCATGATAACCGATCGTCTGTTTGTAAAAAGTCTGCTATGTCTGAAAAAAAAAATGTTCTCATCTCTCTGGAAAAGTTCAGTTTCTGAAAAATGTCAGTTTAGAGAATTATTAAATACCTGTTCTCATTGAAAATGAGGTTAAATACACATGCCTTGGGCTAATCTACTGGCTGTCTTTGTGGTGGTAACAGTAATTTTTTTAAAGGTATTAAAGCTTCTGAAATGGCTAAGTTATGTGCTGTGCTTTTGCTATGTGGACATTTCTAATGTCCACGGCAGCCAATTTAGATTTTTTCCTCCAAATACGCAGTAGTATCTGCAGAATGATGGTGCTAAAGAGTCTGACCACCATGAGTGGACTAATCTCTTGCTTCTTTAAGGACTTCGCTTTGAATCTGTTTAGGCTATTGTTAGTTTGAATTTCTGAATTTTATACTGTTACATTGAAAGGTATTTTGGGTATGTGTGAGTTCCTGAATGTATGTCCTTTTACACAGGAAGCAGTCTGCAGAACATGTTGATCAGAGATATAGACTAAACCCAGTAGACTTCAAATAACACAAGCAAATAAAAGGACTTAATAGGAAGTAAGACATCAACCTTAACCAAAGGGAATCCATGTATATTGTCAGTTGTGATTGTTATTCAGCTTTTAAAATTGTAAACCAAATAACCTCTATGTAAGTTTTTCTGTTTCTTGAGATAAAGTGCCTGAGTACATCAAAAGGAAATGTTGCCATCATTTAGGACATTTAGCTGTACCTGTGCTATACTCTGGAACCAGAGAGTGTATGGTTGCTGGCAGTGGGAAAAATAGAGGTTTCTAAACTATTTGGACTGTTCCTTTGAATTTCAGTGACTTTTTTGGTAACTAAGAGATAAATCAAGTATATAAGAGAAAATCTGGGTATATATCCTGCTAATCATAGCACTGTTGTCCTGAACAATAC
Organism: Steatornis caripensis; assembly: GCA_013398225.1. NCBI lineage: Eukaryota > Metazoa > Chordata > Aves > Caprimulgiformes > Steatornithidae > Steatornis > Steatornis caripensis. Next base: position 7,740 of record VZSC01000804.1, on the reverse strand, counting down.
AGAAATACAGGACTTGATCTAAAATTGTTTCCCATAACATCATGCAATGAAGAGCTGACATATCTTTTCTCTGTAAGGAGAAGTGGGCCATGTTTATGCTCCCAGCATCACAGAAGTGGGAGATCTGTTGCACTGGAGATCTCTTACTACTATGTGTGTTATTAATGATAGAAGGGACTGTCCATTTACTGTCTTCCCATACTGTTGCTACCAGCTATTACCACAGAGTCCTACTCAGGAGGTTTATGTTGTGCAAGCCTGTAGCATAAGCAATAATATTCTCAGAGACTGAATGGCTTCAATACTGTTAAGAGTATTGCTTTTGTCTTCCAAATTTGTAGATACCTAACCTTGTGTAGGTACTTTGTACAGCTGCGAAGAGAAAAAGGATATTGCATTTCCTTTGTTTTTCGCTTGGTTCAACCCTTGCCAGAACTGCTTTTCTTCACTTTGCTACCACCCCAAATTTACATAGTGGTGTAGAGGAAGGGAATAGGACCCTATAAAAATAAAAGTTAGCACTGTTAGGCCTCCGTGTAACATGCTACTTGTTAACTGGCTCCACAGGAGGCTGTCCCAGCTTTTCTAGTTCTGAGAGCTGCATCTATCTCTGGACAGAAGCATTAAACTGTATTAGGACATCATCCTAATGTAGCCCTGCTTCTTCTGCTGAAGGAGAAGGGAAAAATGTAATGTCCCAAATCTAAACTGTCGCTTGTGAGGATTTTGAAGTCTTTTGATCTAAGTGTATAGAAATACAGTGTATGAACAAGTTTTATCTATGTCTCAAGAACAACTGTATTGCTCAGTTGTTGGGGTTTTTTTAATTCATCATGATTGAAGTTTAAAAAAAGTAGAATTTTATTTTCACCAATATCCAGGATACTTTTAAGCTAGTGTTTATTGCTTTGGAGTAGGGAGTGATGAGGTACTTAAAACACAATGTTCTTTTATATGCAAGAGTATAGAGGATGTTATATTTCTCTGAGTGTGTATAAAATACCTAATGTAGTTTTCTTAGAAAACAAGGCCGAATGCTGTCATAGACCACATTAAAACTCAGATTATTCAGACTTTGGGAAATGTTTAAATTCATTTGCACTTGTGAGTGAAGCTGAATAAGGCAGAGTAACTTGGTTTGGCAGTGTTACAAATGTTCTTCCCCTCTCAGGTTTCACCACCCAAAACTGTAAAACTCTTGGGTGCTGAGGTATCCCAAAACACAGATACTGTAAGTTTGAACAGTGAAAGTTAGGGATTCCACTGAGTCCATTGGGTGCCTTGCCTGCAGAAGAAATTGTTTCCGTGCAGGGGATTCATGAAATCAAATTGCCGTTAGAAAATGTTTTTAACTAACTTGATCAGGAAGTTTCAAGTGAAAAAGTATTTCACGTAAGTTCTAACTTAGAAGTTTTATAGCAACTGCTGAATAATCACTCTTTGAATGACAACTTGATCATGCTCTTTACACTAATTTATCATTGTAACAACTTTTGAAACACTTTTAGAAATATGATTTGAAAGTAATGTTTATTTTATTAATAAATTACGTAATACTTATGGAGGAACTCAGTTGAAATTTTTATGTCTATTAAAATGTATACTATTATCTGAAATTTTAGTATGCTGGTGTGATCAGTATAGGTGTAGTTTGCAACTTGTTTTTGGAAGTGAAAATAAATTTATTTTTAAAAAAATCTGAGATTGGAAATCAGTAAAAGAATATAATGCCAGGATCTCAAAGGACAAGGTAAGTACCTGCACTCGGTGTGCCCAGGTTGATGACCTGGTATGCCAGGTGGCCGAGCTGCAGGAAAC
>VZSC01000778.1:145710-158444 GCA_013398225.1 Steatornis caripensis | reverse complement strand
CCTCGCCGAAAATGAGCGTTGCTCTCGGTTTCCCCATGTATAAGAAAGTCCAAACCCTAGTGACTGCATCATGTGCTCCAAGTGTGAAATGTTATGCATTGCTAGTGGGCAACAGAGGAACTGATGCATGGCNGGTTTCCCTGCAGCCGGGAACCCGCCTGCTGCCTTGGTCTAGCACGGAGCCACCGAACTTTGTGCTAGCACCGCGGTGTGCCTCGCCGAAAATGAGCGTTGCTCTCGGTTTCCCCATGTATAAGAAAGTCCAAACCCTAGTGACTGCATCATGTGCTCCAAGTGTGAAATGTTATGCATTGCTAGTGGGCAACAGAGGAACTGATGCATGGCCAAAGTACACCGTAACTGCCCCTGTTTGTCAGTGCAGCCCTGCACAGTAATGTGGGCAACGTGCATGAAGGTAAAGCGATCAAACTTGTCTGTCAAAATTATCATCGTATCTTCTATTCAATTGGAGACATACAGTGCTATGTTCATTGGTAGTGGATGTACCAACACATGAAAGCATCATCATTTTTTAAGATTCTTTTCTCAGGAAAATTCTCATAAATCCGGGAAAAAAAAAGTTTGTATTACCATTGTTTCCAGCTGTCACTAATATGTCTCAGCAAGCTTCTGATGAGCCATGAAATATTATCACAAGATAGAAATCATATTAATGGAACTGCTTAGGTTTGCAGTGAAAAATTAGATAACCTAATTTGTGCTTCAATTTCCAAGGCACCTATTTGTTAGCTAAGTAATTTACCACCATCTCTCATCATCTGACTTCTTTTGCTCTCTGAAGATTTAATTAGTTTCCTTCTCCGTCTCACAAGTGATTTTCTTGAACCATTTCAGGCAGTCCCAACCACCCCCCAACAAATGTTCCTGTGAGCACAGAGGAGAAATCAATAACTTCCATGCCTGTTCAGTAAAAGAACACAGCTTTTTCTGATAGCAGCAAACAAGACAGGATTTAAACCACAAATGTTTCCCAGTCAAGCATGAAAACAGCGCTAGTACCCTGCTTGTAAGCAGCCCTGCAGCCCGAGATTGACCGGTGGTGGAAGACATCCAGGTTCAGGCCTTTTGAAAATGATTTGCCCTGAAGAAAATCTGTAAATAATCTCATGTGGAACAAAACCGTGCATTTCACTTCTCTTAATAAGCACACAGCATGATGTGAGAGAACATCTCATATCAAACCGCTTCCAAGATGAGCTCAGTTCAATAAGTTCCCATTTATTTATTTGTCTGTGGCTTCTTTTTCTACTATATATTATCAAGTTTCACTAAACTGCCTTACGAATATGTCTCTAAATTAACCTCAAGTCTACTCCTACACACTTTCACAGAGGTCAGTGTAAACCTGTCATTACATTCAGTTGGGATAGGTTTGGGTTCAGAATGAGTAACCTTTCCTCACTTTCCTTGTTTGCTATCTTTATTTCACCTTGGTCTAACCTTAATTACACAGGAACTTAATATTATCCTTCCTATTCACACAACCAAGTAATTGCCCTCTTTCTGTCATCTCTGCTATTTTTAACACACCCTTTGTTGGTTCTTGAATACTAATACAAACATTGATACCAATCACAGAGTATGCAAACAGGCTACTAGGCTTGCACTTAACAGCTACTAGAGGAGGACAATAACTGGGGTCTTGGGGGACAAAATGTCATTTCCTATACCTGTACCCAGCACACCGGACCCTCAGTGTGATGAATAACACCATCTCTGCCTAAGGCATGGTTTTTCAAGATTCCCATTATTTTAGTCTGTGAGGATCTCAGGATCCTGTATATATCTCTTCCTGTCTGTGTGAGCCGAGGAAGTTACTGTTATTCCCACTTTGTATTCAATACATTACATGTGAACTGTGAAATGCAAGGCTGTTTCTTTTGATTTCAAAGCAAGAATCATTTATGTCCCATTTATATCTTTTCTTTCCACTGGAAGAAAATGTTGGCAAACAAATTGCAGAAAGAGTTGAAGTGAGTTTGACTCTATACACTCAGCTACGGGGTAGCTCTGGGTCTGGCCCCATGCACTAGGACTGCTTTATATTTATCCATTGCACTCATCAAACATAACAACCTTTGTGCATGTTGCCTCTTTTGGATCTCATCCTCAGGTGCTTAACTCTCCTTTGGCAGATATAGAGAAAACTTAGGCACATATATAGTTGCATATATTACATTAGGACAGATAGAACAGGTCTGTTCGACATCCCTCAAGCTCATTCTCTGAGGTTTGCTGAAGTCTCATGCTTAATGAGAACAAGGCATGCATGGAGTGTTACTTCTATCATGCTCTTACTCAACATTCAGAGGATTTTGGACTGTTTCTCAGAGCTGGGCATGTAAAAGATGATTGTTTTGAAGTAGAGAACTAATGTTCTTAAGTCTTTCATCTTCTGTAGTCTTGGTTCAGCTGGTGGGAAAAACTTAGAGAAGGATTAAACCAATTCTCAGGGCAGCTTGTGACCAGCTCACATGAGTTAGAGGTGCAGCCCGCAGGGGCTTGCCCAGACTCCACAAGAAGTCGGTGAGTGTTGGTCTACTGAGATTCACTCTGCCCTCCTAACTGTTAGCCTCTGAGCCCTGCTACAAATTAAATATAAATGTACAGCAGCAAACATTAAATTACAACTTGGAATCAAACTATGGTCATTATGGCAGGTATGATGCCTGATGTAGACCAAAAGATTTTGGTAGGGGCTCTGAAACCTTCTCCTCCAGGCATGTTCAAGCACCATACTGCTGTCAACACAATTTATGGAGTATATTATCACTCTGCTCATGAGCCTCACACTACCCAGAAACTTTTGGAATTGGAAGGGTGGAGGGGAAGGCAAGATGCTCATAAAATAACAATATACTTGACATGCTGTTCAGTAGGATCAGAAAGCAATCTCCAGAGGTCTGACTGCTGACAGAGAATGCTGTTTAAAAAAATCACAGTAACTATCAAACTTATTCTTTCTACCATCCAGGATACAAGGCCAATTTACAAAAAGACCTTGAACAGTCATCAATCACCCAACACATCTGACGGTCATATCAACTGTATAGCCTGGGCAAGTGTTTCATGTCCTCAGAGGCAGCTTGATGGTTCAAGCTTCAGTAACACAAGAGTAGTCATAAAAGCTACCAATCTGTGCAAGACAGTTAGAGATTTCCCTACATGTTACGTAACAATGCTACCTCCTGTTTTTTTCTTTTTGCTCCCTTCAAGTCCTCTCATACATCAGGTCTCAGTTGCAACTTTGCCACAAGTCCCAAGGAAAGTATTTGTCACATCTGATTGTAAAAGACAACGTCTCTAGAAAGGCTGTTCTCACCAGTGTGCTGCACGTGATAATAGGAAGCTCATGGGGAGTCTTCAGCCATTTCTGTTGCTCCCTTCAGTCATGTGCCACAAACATCAATTCTCCCTTTGGTGAGCATGGAGGCTGGTGCGCTTTTGAGCTAGTCAAAAATAAAATGCTTCCATGGCATTTACCTCAAGTTGGAGATTCAGTGTCACATCCCACATTTGTTAACCTTGACAACGACTTGCTGCTTTCCATTTTCTTTCCCAGTTAGAACCATTCTTTTTCTTTCAAATTCTAAAAACTAATTTTGCCTAAGAAAATCCACTTTCATTGTATAAGACATTATACTGAAAAGGGGTATGTCCAGGGAATAAAGCCATTCCTGCAACTGAGACCATTTCACTAAAGCTAGGAAACTCACATGAATCCCTCTCCAACTTTTTTCCTTTTTTATTTTTTACTTCTTTCCTCTGAAATATTGCTGTCATCGCTTATGCGGCCTCACAATACTTTCTTTGGTGCATCTGCTCTTAATCCCTTTTCCTCTCTCTGGGACTCCTTCTCCCATATATCCAGCACAGGACAAAAACTTCCTGTAGTACACAAGCAGGGAATGTCCCAGATCTCCTACAGTATTCCTGAATGCAGCTTCCAAACTCATATGCAGAAAGCCTGCTAACAAGTTCTATTTAAACATCTTCTGAAAATGTCCTTATATGCACATGTCAGGTGCACTCACCTCCCTCCCCAGCGGGTCTAATGGCACGGTACAGCTGGCTAGTAGTACAGGTGGCACAGACGCGGTGGCTAGTTTGACAGGAAGTGTGTGTGCTGCAGCTCACATACAGAGATCTGTCCTTCATGTACCTCAGTCATGTACCTCAGATACTCGAGCCCACCAAAGACCACCTCAGCCAATAAGCCTACCTAGGAGAACCCTCTCAGCCAGTAAGAGCTGGTTAAGACCACGAGCCCTGATCTGACTCCAGGTATAAATTAATCCCTCCAGAAGTCCCTTTGGAGTCAATCTTCCTCAGAGCAGCAGGTCTGCAGTCAGGAGACTCTCCCTTTGGATCAGGACACCATGCAAAGTAAATTCCTGGGACTGAGTGTCCTGGCCTTATAGGTGAGTGATTTGTGCATTTTAAGTCACCATTCTAAGCTTAGATTTAGTTACACACCTCGTAGTATTAGTTCCTAACTAACATCCTGAATCTGTAAATAAGTTGTGTCTCCAAAGTGTTTGTAATGTAAGATCTCTGTTCAGTTCGACTGGTCTACCTTTTTCCTGACACCATTAAACTGATTTTTGGAACATATTTTGTCGATCTTAAACATGATGATGCAAGGTAGAAGAGAATGTATCATCATACACTGGGCCCAGAAAAATTGATGGCAATGACTTTCAGATTTTGAAAAAAGTCCATTTCTTCTTCCCTTTTCTTTATTATGTTCCCTCTGAGACATCTGTACAAAGCTCATTAACTGTCTCCTTGCAATCTTGGAAACACTTTTTCTCAGTCCCCTCACAGTTCCTGATGTATGAGCATCTGACAGGGTTCTCAACACATCTGCTCCAGCAAAGAAAAATGATGTCTTCACAGGAGGAGATCTGTTCTTAGCTATTTCAGGTTACAGTCTCAGCTAAGCTCTGTATAACACTTGGAAATAAAATATTTTTTTTAAAGGTCGGGGAAAAGAGAAAGCTGTACCTCCACTCTTTGGTATATACCTTTGTTTCATCCCAGGTCAGTACGCTGACCTGGACATACCTCTCCACCTTTCACTTCCTATTTGCCTTAACAATGTGGCCGTTACATTATAGCATTATTTTTCGTCCTTCTTTTAGTTACAAAAGTGTCCTTTCTCTGAAAGATCACCAGCATTATTTAGCAGTCATCTCAGAGCAATAGCAAAGTCTGGGCAGTATGTTTTTTATACCTATGGTGCAAAATTCTCATTCTAAGACACAGTGCCTAAAACCCATGTGACTTCAATATACTGTGCCCTCATGATATTTTCTGACATTAATATGTGTTGGGGAAGTCTATCCTCCCCTGGACAGAGAGAGATATGCCCACATATGTGTGCACATATACTTGCTTTTAAATAAAATTACATTTTACATTCTTTCTAAAATNCCATGTGACTTCAATATACTGTGCCCTCATGATATTTTCTGACATTAATATGTGTTGGGGAAGTCTATCCTCCCCTGGACAGAGAGAGATATGCCCACATATGTGTGCACATATACTTGCTTTTAAATAAAATTACGTTTTACATTCTTTCTAAAATACAGTAGTCTTCAGGTCCGCTTTGCTCTTGTTGGGCTAATGCTCATCGCCAGAAACTTGAAGTAAGCACAAGGCAATCAATTTTTGACAAACAAAAAGATCAAGATCTGCTTTCTGGCACACAGTTGCCACTGCAGCTACCACAGATACTGCTGCTGAGAAGGGATGGGGCTTTGCCTGTGACACGAGCTGTTGGAAAGGGCAACAATAACAGCTTTCCAACAACACATTTCTCCACAGCTGAAAGGCCAGTTGTGCTTATTAAGACAACTAAATCTCCTAAGGAATGAGATGTGAAAAAGTGTATACCTGCCTGGTTTCTCAAGATGCTGGCCAGTTTTATTCCAGTACACTAGTTTTACTCTGACACAAGCGGGTGCTTTATTCTTGCATGCATAACCAATACTGATGTATTGAAGGATGTGGAGGGCAGGTGTCAATCTCATGTGAAGATGCTTAGCCATGATTTTCTTGTCTCTAATATATGATTATATTATAATGTAAAATCACTCAATATCCACAGAAAACAATTTTAAAACTGACATTTCATCAGCTCACTTGACAGGAACAAAGACAAGAAAGAAATCAGGTGCATCACTGAGTTGTGGCTTCTACAATCTTATGCACAGCATGCTTTCTTCAGTGGGCTCTATTCAGCCTTTTGGCCCGGAATACCTATAGGGTCATGTTCACACTTTTCCTATAGCTTTTCCAATTTGCAGAACAATCTAAATTGTTCCTGGGGTGGTATAAACTGTATCCAGAAAATGTTATTTGTAACAGACACAGGTAATTAGTTGTTTAGCAAAGCAGAACAACTCTCTTGGTTTTGTCTCTATTCTGCATTTTTCCAAGCTCCACGCTATTGGTCTCACGTGACATTTTCCATTTAGGGTTTCAGGGCATGACATTCTCATCCCACAGAGATTCATCAACAGTAAATCTATCATTAGCTTGATATCAGTTTTCAGCTGATAAGAAGAGATACCAACATTGCTACCATTTCTCAAGAAATGTCATAAAGTCAATGGTAACGTTTACGTATGTAAGGCCATGTACTCTAGAAACACAGTATTTATTGAATACTGAAAGCCATCAGCCTCTATTTTACCAGGAGGATGTATATGTTTAGAAAACTGCAGGGCTTTCAAAGTAGCTTTATAGGTTAGTATTTTGCAAACTTAACTTCTAAAGCTTGTGCACCATTCTGTGTTTTATGAACAGTTCAGTAATTTAGATGCCAAAAGAAAATTATCTTTAAACAAGAATTTCCAGGTGTAAGGATCATCAGAAGGAATGAGTTACATGGTACCTTCAGAAATCAGAATGAAATTTCTGTTCCTTATCTGTTTACCAGCCCAATTTCTACAGCTGCATAGTAGTGACTACTAGCAAGCATCTCAGGCAGCTTAACAGCGAATTTCCAGCCTCCCTTAAGTTCAAAGAGATAATTATTCATAACATTAGAGTTGTTTCTTCAAAGCCTCTCTCTTCAATCTTCTTGAATTATGCCCAAGAATATCAACAGGCTTGTTCTTCTCCCAACCTCTGCATTTCAGAAGAAAATTTTCTGTGAGGTAAGGTCAAATTCCTCAGCCTACACATGAGTTTCCAATGCAAAAACATAGCTCTACAGCAACATTAGTGGAAACACACAGAACTACACAGCCCTTTAGAAAAGTAATAGCTTTCTGCAACCAATGCAAATGTAAACATCTGAAGAGCTGGTGCAATTTGCAGTTGCAAATCAGGTTGGCAACAGAGATGCCAAATTTTTTGTAGATAGATCTTTCTCCTTTATGAATAAACATCTCTCTTTGTACTGTTTCATCTTCAGTAATTAATAGGCCAAAGCGTCTTTTAAGTAATGTGAATTCTTCTATGTTTTTTTCATTTTAAATATCCGATGTTTCAGAAATAGAATGAAAAATAAGTATTGATTTTTTTTTTGAGTGATGGAAATCCTGTTCTCTGTCTACCATAAAAAATATCAAATGTCTTTCAAGAAAAACAGCTTTCATCAGAAAAAAGATCTGCATTGCCCCTCCATATTTTTCCTTTCCCATTATTTTGCAGTGGGAGGATAAAGCTTTGTCATGTTGCTAGGTAAATATGTCCTTGCCCATGTAGTGGGCAAGAATTAATGGCATTGTGGAACAATCTATAAAATCTTAAAAGCTTAGACAACATTTTTCTCATTAAAATTGATTAGAAATTAAAGTAACTGATACTAGTTATGTGGTTTCAGAAGAACAGGACACAGAAGTTTCCCATCTGTGGTTTTGACTACAGCACTGCAAAGAGTGTTATACTGGCTCCAGTCCGCCTCATTTTGTTTTGGCTGTAAATGCCTCAAAATGTAACTACCTAGTCTGAGAGAAAAGAGGAAGAAGATAATTCAGCCTTCCTGAAACAAGCAGCTAATTTTCTTATTCCATGGAGTAAATTCCAGTAAGACCTCCGGAGGCAAGTCTGTCAGATGCCAGTGTCAGATGTCTGCCTCGCTCCTCCAGCACAGGGAACCAGGCAGAAGTACTGGATATCTGCTCGGAATCCAGCCTTTCTCCAAGATGAGGTAACCCATGGAGCAGCACTGCAGGGCAGAGGATTAAAGCTGGGCTGGCTATTAAATGGACGACAGATGCTCTTTGTTAACCCTGTCCCTCCCCAAAGCTGGGGAGAAAGAGAAAAGGGAAAGAGGCTTACGGGTTGGAAAAGTTAAAACAGCTTTAATCTAACTACAATAATAAGGTATTATAATAATGAAATATATACAAAATACAAATATATACAAAGCCAATATCGAGCTCTCCCTGATGACGATCACATCATGTGGACGCTGCGGGGCACACCCTGGGAAAGTCCCAGACTGTACTCAGCAGCAGGCAGGAACTGGATTCAGGAATGCACTGATCAGGATCAAAGGCAGAAGAATCGGACAGAGTCCTCCTCGGACGCCTATCATAGAAGAAGACAGAGTGACCCTCATGATCCCTCAGCTTTACACCGAGTATGACATGTATGGGATGGAATATTGCGTTTGGTCAGTTTTGGGTCACCTGTCCGACCCGCTCCTCCCCACCGCAGGGTCGCAGAGGTGACCATTTCTCTGCTTTTCATTTCCAGCATATAAGAAAATTAGCAGAAGCAAGCATCAATCTTGATTTCCTAGGAATAACTATAAGCAAGAGTCTTACTGCATACCATTCCTACTGATGTTCCAGCACTAACTATAAACACCAAACCTTACCACTGCTAGAAGGAGCTACTGTCTGGAAGAACATGCAGCCAATTTCAGAGAGCGCAGCTTCTCAGAAGAGACTTAACTAAAAAGTAAAGATAACAAAAGAAAATTGGTTCTGTCCCAGCCCAAACCAGGACATCAATACACCTTTGAAAGGCACAGGCAGGAAGAGCGCTGCCTGTTTCTTAGGCTTTCCCTCAGATTGCAAAATTTTAATGCTGTATCTACCCTCTTAGAAAGGCATCCAAACTAGTCATCTACATCCAACCTCTATGAGAGTTGGACCCAGGCATGTAAAAACTATGGGTCAGAAGGTAAGCAGATCAGATGGAGTTTGACGCTCAACTGTGTTGAGCAGAAGGGGATACAGAACTCATTCCCTGAAATGCGCAGACATTTTATAGTAGAGCAGCATCAGTTTGGGGTTTTTTTAAGTAACTGGAGGAGCTCTAAGAGCTCTAGGAGACACCAGAACCAAAGATTTTCCTTCTGCCCAGCTCAGTGTCCTAACCCTGAAATTAAAGACAAGCAAGCTATTTTCCTTTAGGTCCCATGATATTTGCTTCTTTAAGTGCACAGCAGCACACTGTTAATAGAAGGCATAAATAATGCTATTTGCAAGGTAGTGAGGAGCTCACTGGCTAGGGCATCTCCCTGAAACATGTGCTGAGACACTAGCCAGCTCCCAAGAGAGTTCTTACCAGATGTTATTATGCAAAAAGTGGACACTCTTATTTCCAGTAGTAGTCATAGCTGTAAGTGACTTCTTCAAAGGACTATCTAGCCGTACCTGACTGAGAAGGGACCTTGTAGTCCATAACTGGGCACTTCAAAGCATGCATAGCTGTCTCACCAGAAACATCTAGCAAATGTTCAGAACAAGAGGGAAAGCACCTTGTGAATTCATGAATCTAGAGTTATTCTCAAGGCACCCAAAGGGAAGTCTGTCTGCCTCTGTCCACTGAGGAATGGATAAGAAATACCATATATCTGCACGAAAACATGCACCATTGCTCCCAACATGGTGCAGTGAGTGCACTGGTGCATTCATGCCTTGGTGGCATTGAGTCTGGTGGCACTGACGTCTTCGATTTTTGTGCCCTGTCTGTGTGATCACAGCTAATTCAGTCAGAGACAGGAAAGTTTTCTCCTGTCATGATGAGAGTGCTGGAAGATTTTTGCCCTGATCTGCAAGGTGGGGAAATTCCACTTGCCAGGATAACCTAATATTTCGTCAAGGTAGTTCTTGTCACTGAAGGAACTTGGGACTTTGTCCGCAACCTTTTCCTGAAGCACAACTTAGTTGTGGGGTTTTTCTGTTTTAGTCCAGGTCATAAGCTTGTAAAGAATTTAGGGAAATGTCTTGTGGCCTGTTGTGAATTGAACAGATGTTTCTTGATTAGATATTTGTTCATGATCCTCTACAATTTCATGGGACTGGATTCAAGAATTAGGAAGCCCCATAAGTTTTGTTTGTGCTTTCTAGTCCTTGGTGTCTGATTGGGAGATCTCCCATAGGAGAATCCCACAGCCTGCAGAGCAAATGTTACACTACCCTCAGGCATAAAGCAACCACTTAAAGATTTTTCCAGGAGGAAAATGGCTGCAGGCTACATGTGATCTCATCTACCTCCCAAAACAAAATCTTTATGCAGGCCATGGAGTATGTAGGCCTTGGATAGCAAGCTTTTGAAAATAATTCCACAATTCTTGTCCTTCTCCACCTTGAAGCACTTCATGAGTGCTGCTGCAGACCATCTTTTCAGTACTGACTGAAAGAACCGGATCAGTGTGAGGATCATTCCTGTGTCATTCAGATCCCTGGAAGGGTCACAGGCAACACCCTTCAAGGTCTTCGAGTGATAAACACAATTGTTTGAAGGCTTCTGAGTAGGAGGACAAAATAATATTTCAGCCACAACTATATAATATTCAGCTAATAGCAGGTTTCAATCCTGGACCACCTAAGGGAAGGAAAAAAAAAAAAAGAAAGCAACACATGTAGTATTGGATAATAATGATTCAGAATTATTTAATGCATTGTTTTGACAGACTTCACATAATAAAAGTAAAGCAGACCTTCTTAATAATAAAATATAGATAGAGACAGAACACAGCAGAGCAACAAAGAACATAATGGAAGATATTTGAAGGTATTTTGACATTTTGTTCTCTTTAAACAATAGAATTTACGTAAATTTGTAAACTAGCCTGAATATATTCATGAGATGGGGAAAAACAACAAGAAATACTGTTAAACTAAAGGCTAATCTAACTCATTCAACAACTTAACACCTGCACTAATAGAACAAGGATATGAAAATTACTCTATAGCAAATGTCGACTAATGGCTATCATGAGATCATCAGTGTCAGTGGACAGCATCCCTTTGACTTCTGTAGGATGAAGATATATTTGACTAGCTGTTTATGCCAGTGTACTGCTTTTACTAGACCAGAAATTTATTTATATTTAAAAATGATTGCTGTGAAAAGCCTTGGAATTTGAAATACAGCTTTCTGAACAGAAGACTAAATGTAAAAATACCTACAAAGTCAAGGTGACTTTAGTCAGCTAACATTTACATCTCAGACTGTGAGGCATCATAAGTACTTCCCACTTAATATCCAAATCCAGAAGACACCCCAATAAATGCACCTAAAAGTCCGTAACTACCTAAACTGCTCATCTTGCAGATTTGCAGCACTTACCAACTGGACAGCCAGACAGTTGCTGCCCCACTGCATAGGGAGCCCTTAATGCTACCCACTTTACGTTGATTATCCCAGCAAATGACTTGAGAACCTACACTGCTGGAGAAAATGGAGCAACTGGGACCCCCTACCAATACAAAAGTACATATTTATATTACACTTGAGCTTATCCAGATATAGAAAAGGACAGACAGGAGTTGCAGTCCATTTGCCAGAAGAAAGTAACACTCAGGTGGGAGTTAGGAAAGATAGGAATGAGAAAAAAATAGTGTGGTTAATAAGAGATATTAGTGGGCAACAATAGGAATTTGGCCAGGAAACATTCAAGCAGATATGAATGAGGAAAAGTCAATTAAATAATTACTTAATCTAAAGAACTAGGAGGGGGAAGAGACAGACGGGGAAGAGACAGACAGGGAACAGGCAGGCAGAAATGCATACAGGTGAGAACAAAGGCAGATCTGGATAGCAAGCTACCAAGGTCATGGAGAACAGGAGATGTGCCTGAGGACTGGAGGAAAGCCAATGTCACTCCAATCTTCAAAAATCTTCAAAAAGGAGGACCCAGGAAACTACGGGTCAGTCAGCCTCACCTCCGTCCCTGGAAAGGTGATGGAACAGCTCATACTGGAAGTCATCGCAAAGCACATGGAGGAGAAAAAGACTATCAGGAGTAGTCAACCTGGATACACCAAGAGGAAAAACTGCTTGACTAATCTGATAGCCTTCTATGATGGCATGACTGGCTGAGTAGATGATGGGAGAGCAGCAGATGTTGTCTACCTTGACTTCAGCAAGGCTTTTGACACTGTCTCCCACAACATCCTCATAGGAAAGCTCAGGAAGAGTGGCTTAGATGAGCCCACAGTGAGGTGGGTCAAGAACTGGCTGAACGGCAGAGCGCAGAGTGTTGTGATCGGTGGTGCAGAGTCTGGTTGGAGGCCTGTGACCAGCAGTGTTCCCCAGGGGTCAGTACTGGGTCCAGTCCTGTTCAACGTATTCATCAACGACTTGGATGAAGGGACAGAGTGTACCCTCAGCAAGTTTGCTGATGATACAAAGCTGGGGGGAGCGGCTGACTCACCGGAAGGCTGTGCTGCCATTCAGCGTGACCTGGACAGGCTGGAGAGTTGGGCAGAGAGGAATCTCATGAAGTTCAACAA
>VZSC01000778.1:124873-137132 GCA_013398225.1 Steatornis caripensis | reverse complement strand
GTATCAGTGAGGACGATTGCCTGCCAGGGGCTGAGCCCATGCCTGCTCCCATTTAGTTCAACAAGCTAAGCCTCCAACACCACCTGGGCATACAGCTGAGGAACCCTCTTCTGTACTTCCATGCCTGTCAATGCTGTTCTGACGCTGTCTATTTATCACTCACCTCTCCTGTTACTACCTAACAATTAAATGCCCCAGATGCCCACATGCTGGCACATGAAACCTGCAATCTACTGGACCAACAGCTGAACCGCATTAATATAAGCATTTAGATTGGAAGAAATTCATCTCTAATTTAGGTGAAGGAATTTGAGACTGCACCAGGACTTGCTGTTAATGTATAATTTTAATGTATTTTCTCCCTTCCCTCCCCCTTCTGATAATGATGTAAATAGTGACTAACTTCAATAGTCAGCCTGGTTAAAGGATAAGGTAAATCTACTTGCCCACCTTGTCTTCTTTTCCTTCACTGGGCATATCCTTAAATCACTTCAGGTGGTCCAGATCAGTGGGTTTATGCCAAGTATTACTGAATTTTCTATTTACAAAGCCAAAGCAATTCTTCAGCATGTAATAACCAGCCTTTTGTGTAGAAAGCAGCCAGGAGCCATTTTGGTGGGTGAAAGAAATGAAATGCTTTTGTAACTAAGAATGGGGAAAAAAAAAAAAAGACATGACCTCTACGTTCTGATTTTCCTAAACCTGAAAGGCTGCCTGCTGATGCCAGGCAGCAGCCAGATCTCACAGCCTGGACAAATACATTCTCTTTCAAGNATATTGCAGATCTTGATATAGTCATCTAAAACACACAGCTACAACCACACACTATATCCCTGACATGTTTCCTGGATGCTGGATGCTGAATTCTGTTTTCCTCATGAATTTCAATCAGCATTCAAGGATTTGCTAACGAGAATGCAGAGTTCCCTTGGGCTTTGTACTGACGGCACAAGTGCTTCCCTTTCTTTGGGACCTTCCCATCTTTCAAAGCCACCAAATTCTCCCAAAGAAAGAGATGCACATAAAGGTTCAATTCAGTTCCTCAATTCCATTACTGTTCCTGTTGGGAGCCTTCCCTCACCTGGAGGCACACTAGAAAACATAGCTCTGCTACTACTAGAAACCAGTTACTACAGCTTTTTTCTGTACCCACCAGCCTCAGTAACAGCTCAGATTCTTTGGAGAAGCATCAGAATAGATTCTCTCCTCCTGTTTCTACTGTCTTGTCTCAACATTTCCTTCAGCAGGTGCACTGGGTTTGGCGGTGATGGACTTCACAACAGCCCATATGGTAATGTGCTCTACAGCCACGGCTCAAGGCACTGCACTGAGGTGGCAGTTTTCCCAGGAGGCATGGGTTTGCACCCCACTCCTGAAAGGCATCTCTCTCTTGATCCCTTTTCCTGTGGATCCAGGGTGCCAGGCTGTCAGATCCACACAGTACCAGGCACCGGTGGGCACTGGTGACAGGGCACCCTGATGTCATATAGGTATGGCAGGTAGAGTGCTGTACTGGACATGCTAGAACACCAATACGATTTGGAGTTAGAGGTAGCCAAGTGGTATGCCATAACTGGCATTTCCAATGTGTTTTTCTCAATCCCTTTGGCAGCAGAACTCAGGCCATGGTTTGCTCTTACACGGAGGGGTGTCCAACATGCCTGGAATTAACTGCCCCAGGGGTGGAAGCGCAACACTACCATTTGTCATGGACTCATACAGACTGCACTGAAAGAGGATGATGCCCCTGAACATCTGCAATACATCAATGACATCACTCTGTGGCGTGACACAGCAGAGGAACATTTGAGAAAACAAAAAGAGTAATCCAGATCTTCCTGAAAGCTGGCTTTGCCATAAAATAAAGCAAAGTTAAACAACCTGCACAAGAGATCTGGTTGTTAGAAATAAAATGGCAAGGTGGACTTCGCCACACCTCTATGAATGTGAATCATAAGATATCATCTATGTGCCCAGCAGCTTACATCTGAGACACACAACCTTCTCTAGGTATTATAGGTTTCTGGAGAATGCATCTTCTGGGTTACAGGCATCTTGTGAGCCCTCTCTGTCAAGCAACACCAAATAAGAACTATTTTGAACAGCATTAAGTTTTTGAAGACATCAAGCAGGAGATACCTTATGCAGCAGCTCTTGGGCCCAAACAAGCTTTGAGACAAGTGCTCTACATTGCAACCATGAAACATGGTCTCACCTGGAGCCTCTGACAGAAAGGATCACGAGAAACACAAAATCAACCGCTAGTGTTTTGAAACCAGTGATATTCAGTATCTGAGTCCCACTACAACTCAAATGATTAAAAAAAAAGTGATACTAGCAGAATATGTGGTGATTCAGGATGCTTCAGAAGTTGTTAAAGCACAGGTCTTCTTGGCATCTTCACTGCTATGCTGCACTGGATGTTCAAAGGGAGAGTTCCCTCTACACGTCATGACCGTTGTTATGTGGAATGCATGGGTAGCATTGACCTCACGTGGGGAATCCCAACCACCCAGGAATCCTGGAAGAAATCATGGAGCGGGCAGAAGGCTGAGATTTTGCAGTATTGCTGAAGAAGGTGACTCATGCCAAAGAGGCATCACTGTACAATGGGTTATCTGAAGGTGAAAGTCACTGTGGTCTGTTTACCAATGGATTCTGTCATGTTACAGGAAACCATTGGAAGTGGAAAGCTGCTGTGTGGAGTCCCACATAGCAAGGCATCAAAGCTGTCAAAGTAGAGTCAAGTAAGTTTGCAGAAGTGAAAGTCATCCAGCTGGGCTTAGGTAAAAGTGGCCAGTACTCTATCCCTATACTGACCCCATGGGCAAAGGCCCTGTGGGGCTGGCAATGGAAACAGACCAACTGGCAGCACAGAGGTAAACCCATCTGGGCTAGTGGCAAGACATCAGTGCCTGGTTAGAAAACATTGCTGTGAAGGCACATCATGTGGATGCTTACAAGCCCAAGCACTGCATTGTAGAAGAACATCAAAATAATGAGCAGGTAATGGAGAATATGGAGAATAATATCTGTGTCAAGAGAATAATATCCTATGTTAAGGAACAGGTGATAGTGGTTAATGTGGATGCATAAGCCCGACTGTTGGATGTAAAGGTGGCTTAACTATACAGTATAAGTTGCTAGTGTTGGTAAGAGCGAACTTTGGGAACGAGAAAGAGATAGAATGCAAAGCAAAAAGAAAGGTATGGGATAGAAGGATGAAATATTGTAATGGGATGTGGGTTAAGAAGGTAAGCTTTGAGTAGGGTATAGAAATGAAGAATACATGAATGGGATGGTCAGACGATACTTGGACGTATCAGATAAGGTGGGATCCAAGTATGATGTGAATGGTATGGAATAAGGACTGGAGACTGTACTGTGTCTGGCTGGGATGAACTTAAGCTTCTTCATAGCAGCTGATATGGTGCTGTGCTTTGGGTTTGTGGTTTAAGACAGTGCTGATGACACACCAGTGTTTTGGCTATTGCTGAAACAGTGCTGGCACAACATCAAGGCTTTCTCTTTTCTCCCCTCCCCCAAAGTGAGTAGGCTAAGAGCAGGCAAGTTGTTGGGAGGGGACACAGCCAGGACAGCTGACATGAATTGACAAAAGGGATATTCCATACCATGTGGCATCATTCTTAGCAATAAAATCTGAAGGAAAGGAGGAGGAAAGAGGAGTGTTTGTGGTTATGGTATTTGTCTTCCCAAGCAAATCATTGCACGTGCTGAGACCCTGCTTTTCTGGAAGTGGTTGGACATCTGCCTGCTGGCGGGAAGTAGTGAATGAATTCCTCTTTTTGCTTTGCTTGTGTGCACAGCTTTTTCTTTCCCCGTTAAACTGTCATTATTACAATCCATAAGCCTTCTCACTTTCCTTCTGTTTTCCCCCATCCCATAGGACAGGGGATTAAAAGAGATGTTGGGTGGGTGTTTGGCTGCTGACGGGGTCAACCCACCATAGAAACAGCAGTACAAATAGTCTAGCCAGGCTCCTTATGACCTAAGTAAACTCACGCTCAGGAGAAACACAAAGCCACAGGCAGCTAGATAATTAAGAAAAGAGAACCCTTACTTCTTGAACCAAGTGGTCAGACAGGTTGTCTCCTGTCAAGATTTTAACCCAAGCAATGCACCGCAGCTGTCCCATATCAGTATCAAACAGCCACCCAAGTTAGTAACCCTAAAGTACATAAAAGGTACTCAAAATACAGAAACCTCATGGGAGTATTTAATTACAAAGAGAGGACAACGAGCAGGCTACACAGAATGGAGTTCAATGGACTGGCAGAGGCACAAAATGCATGTAGGAGGCCAAATTTATGGAATTCTTTACGGATTGCACATTACAGGCTCATAGTGCATTGCCCATGAGAAAAGATTACCATCTGACCACAGTAAAAGCCAACAGTGTTAAATGGCAGAGTAAATGTTGCCATTAGTGATAAAAAGGGATCTTAAAAAAAAAAAATCTCTGAATGAGAAAAATAAAAAACAGCTTAAATTCTAAGAAGCTGCCTGTAAAACCTGTGAAATAAGTGAGCATGTGGAGAGGAGTGGCATGGTTATATCATGTACCTGAAATTCCCAAAAGCTTTTGAAATGCTTGGGTACTAAAGGTTCTTAAAGATATTAAGCTGTCATGGAAGAAAAAGAGAGGGAGCCCACGAATTAGTAATTGTTACTTTAAAAGCTGAGCAGTCAAAAATTGTTGCTGGTCAGTTTTTACAGTGGAGGAAGGTTATCCCATGGGGAGTAAGTTTCAAACCTAGAGCCAGCTCTGTTCCCTATATATTAATAAACTGTAAAAGTCTGTTTGTTACTATTAATGTAATGAATCTCTTTTAGACAGGTGGCAAATTTTCAGCTGGTAGGAAAGCATTCAGGAAAATCAAAATGACAACTGACCTCAAAGACTTGCAGAAAGCTCTCATGATACTGAGTGATGGAGTAATAAATGGCAGAATAGATTCAATGTCAATAAATGCAAAGTAATGCACATGGCAAAATAACAATCCTAACTATACATATGCAATGATGGGCTCTACATTAACAATTCATGAAAGAGGTCTCAGAATAACTCTGGATAATTTCCTGAAATGTCAGCTCAATGTTCACTAACTGAAAAGGCAAAAAGATTGTTAGGAATAGGAGAAAGAGAATGAAAACAAGCACAAAATATCACAACGGCATAGCGCAAAACCACTTTTACCCACAGCTTACCCAACAACTCCATCCCAAAACAAATGGGACAGACCCAGGAGAGGCACAGAAACTGGAGACCATCAGACACATCTTGAAGGAGAACGGGTCTTTACTTGATGCCTGGGCCATCCCAGCTGAACTTCTCCTTTCTGCTTCCCATGACAAAGAAACTCATCTGCTATGTTCAAAGCAAGGGCAAAACAGTTAAACCGTTAAACTGTAAAGTCATTGCTCGTATTTTTAGTGCTCTCAGGAGCTATATTGTAAAAGATAAATCAGAAATTTAAGTAATCAAGAGTCACTTTCACTTGGTGAACTTGCTATTCTCATTTTGTCCCTCATAAGCTTTCATGTTGAGACTGAAGGAAAAAGGAGACAAAGATAAGAGAAGTCCTAATATGAATTGCAAGTTAATAGGAGAGGGGAATAAGATAGGAATAACGTTTGTATGCTGCATATTTTACAAACTATAAGGACTTTTATAGTTTTAACTTACATAATGTTTTAATTGTATCCTGTCACCCTTGAAGCAGATCTGAAGTTATCTGCAAGCTCTGAGTTAATCTTGTACCTTTACTCAAATCTCCTTCTACTGCATATAGTTGCAAAATTTTAGTGACTGAGTGACAGAAAAGACTTATCATAACATAATCATAATCTGAAGTTGTTCTTTGCTGAATAAATATGACAGTAGAATGCAAACCTGAAAGCCTATCTTGAAAAAGATCTTGGCTAAAGAATAAGTACCTGGATAGTCCATAAAAATTACAAGACATACAACTACATGAGATAGACCAATAAGGTAAATATCTGTTGCCGAGGTCTGTAAGTCCTGTTACTGGAGATAGCAATGTTGTTAGGAAAGGCCAAAGTACATATAGAGGAGGATCATGGAATTGCCTTCATCAGTATTTCAGGAAAGTAAAGCCAGGGGCAGAGAGGAAAAGGACTAATATTTTCTCTTTGTTATATGACAATTTATCTATGTTGTTCACAAATGCATTTCTTTTCCACCTCCTTTCTCCCTTCTGGTCACACCTGAATACAGTTATTTTGCTACTGAAAATCAGAGGACTGTATCAGAAATAGTGGGGCTAGCTGGACTAGGGAAGTGATTGTCTTTCTGTACTCGGCACTGGTGAGGCTGCCCCTCGAATACTGTGTTCATTTTTGGGCCCCTCAGTACAGGAAAGACATGGAGGTGCTGGAGCATGTCCAGAGAAGGGCAATGAAGCTGGTGAAGGGTCTGGAGCACCAGTCTTGCGAGGAGCGGCTAAGGGAACTGGGGCTGTTTAGCCTGGAGGAGGCTGAGGGTAGACCTTATCGCTCTCTACAACTACCTGAAAGGAGGCTGTAGTGAGGTGGGGATCGGTCTTTTCTCCCAAGTAACAAGCAACAGAATGAGAGAAAAAGGCCTCAAGTTGCACCAGGGGAGGTTTAGATTGGATATTATGAAAAATTTCTTTACAGAAAGCGTTCTCAAGCACTGGAACAGGCTGCCCGGTGAAGTGGTGGAGTCACCATCCCTGGAGCTATTTAAAAGACGTGTAGATATAGTGCTTAGGGACACGGTTTAGTGGTGGACTTGGCAGTGCTAGATTTAAGTTTGGACTTGATGACCTTAAAGGTCTTTTCCAACCTAAACAATTCTATGATTCTGTGACTGAAAACATTTATAATTTCTGCATAACTGTCAGCTTCATTTCTACAAATTAATCTTTGTGCATTCAAACAGTCTTTGTGTACTTAAATTCAGGTAGCCTGGTAGTGCTGCACAATTTCTGTGCTTACCTAGTCCACAGGTTTGCCTAACTCTTCAAGAGAAAAATCAAAACTTTCCTTCTGGAGATCAAGAAAATAACCTATCCTTAAATATGAGAATATTAGCACTATATTTATTTCCACATGATGACATTTAAGACTACAATCCATGCTGTGCAGTATCTGAGGGATCCTCCTTTCCCACTGACTCATTTCACTTCCTGCTTGGCCTCTGAATCTAATTGACTCTTCCAGGTAATTTCATTTAGATTGTCATTATGATTATGACATTTAACAAGATTCCTTTTATGTTTAATACATTTAAATAGTAAATTAAAATAAGAGCTAACCACTACTGACATTTGCAGAACGTAGCCTTTTGCAGTTATGTTTTCCATGCGCTATGAATTCAGATGGTTGGAGAAGAATTTTTGGCAGGGGGAAAGCAGTTTTATTTTTTGGTTCATTTCTTATTTACTTTGTCTCTTTAAAGGACTTACAGGCAAGACATGAGTCTAAAGCTGAGATGACCCACATACAAGTTTTTGATCTCATTAATCACTGAATTAAGTGATTGAATCTATTTGATTGCAATTACAGACTCTCTGTCTCTCTCATTAATCATGGCAGTAAGACCCTGATTTTCAAAGGTATGTGGCTGACTAACTTTTTCTGAAATCAGTGGCAAGACTCTTCTATGTAATTTATTTGAACAACTTAAAGTCGTCATTTTGTTTTCAAGCAATTCACATATAACCCAACAGACACGTGGTTTTAGCTATGGCTTAGTGACTCTGCACAGTTAAAGAAATCCGAGGATTTTTGTGTGCGTATAGATGAGAGGTTGAAACAGAGAGAGAGAATAACTACCCAAAACATACTTCCTAAAGTTTCTTCCTCTCAGGAATAACATTTTGACTGCTAGATAAATTACACTGTGTTTGCACTTTTCTGGAGCAATCGTGACATCCAGTGGGCATCCCCCTTACTGCAGGGCACCAGTACCTTGTCTTCACAACAGCAGGACAGGTGATGGGTCACCAGTGGAAGACACCAAGAAAATTTCCAGGGAAAGAACATTTTCATTTCTTTTTTCTTTTTTTTAACACTTTTGAAATATTCCCCAGATACATTTCTAATTATTAATCTCACTGATTGCATTAAGTGTTAAACACTATTTCAAGATCCAAGGATCACAACACAGAAAGCACCCTGGCATGCTGAGCCCTACAGACCTGTAGTTTTTCCACAAGGTCAGAGTGAAGGGCAGTCAGTGCTGCCCAGAAGCAAATCCAGCACTCACAGCGCTGTCACAGGTGGTTTGTGATGTTCTAGTCTGCTGTGAGCTGGCTGTAATAGCTGCTGACTTTGTACCAGGTATTTCTTGTCTTTCACTAAACTGCTTCAGTGAGGTCACCGGCATTTATGCAGGGCCAAAAAAAAGAAGAGGATTTTGCCTCCTGCTTGGGACAGACAGTCACCGTCTCTACGGGAGCAAAGATTTGGAGCATCATGTATCGTAATAAGGAATCCATCATATCTTGTGGCTGCCATTGCTGTGGCAGAAGGATAAATAAAACCGGGTGTGGGTGAGCTGATGAATTTAAAGGCCTTTAAACATTAACTTTTCTTCTTATGTAATTTGCAGCACCATTTAACATGTGAACACATTTGTCCATCTGTAGCTGCTGCTACATCCATCATTTCCTATTCCTTTCCTGTCCAAAAGTTCACTGTTGCTATGCCTGTATTATTGCCACCTATTCAGCAGCACATGAGTGTCTGCAGTCTGCTGGCCATTCTGCAACATATTTTTGCTCGG
This sequence comes from Steatornis caripensis, assembly GCA_013398225.1. Classification (NCBI taxonomy): domain Eukaryota; kingdom Metazoa; phylum Chordata; class Aves; order Caprimulgiformes; family Steatornithidae; genus Steatornis; species Steatornis caripensis. The sequence continues at coordinate 128,338 of VZSC01000778.1, read as the reverse complement.
ACAGAAAGATGTGCATCCCACTCCTCAGTTTTTGCATTACCATTTCGGTGAGGGTCAAGTTTGGAGCAAAGGACCAGACTCGGCTTGAGCCTGCCACTCTCCCAGGCTGGATGACTGACTGCCTTTGAAGTGACTAAGGCTGTGCTGGGTTAAGATACCACTTACATAGTCATCATCTGGTTTCAGCTTTAATGCTGAAGGTAAGACGACTGGGCACACCTCTCAGATACAGCTTAAAAGAAATTCTCAGGCTCAAGCCAGCTGGCTACTCAAGGGTGGGTTTGACTCATTTTTTTGCCATCTGGCAGACACCCAGTTTGATTGCACAGTACTGATTCCCTTTCAGAAGGTTATCTTCCCACCCAGCCTTAGGCATTTCATTAAAAATCTTACAGCTTACGTCCTGAAGAAACTGCTGGGGCCACCAGAGAGATGTTAGTACGAATTGACGAGCACTGGCTCCAGTTAATCCCTGCAGACAAATCTGCATACTGGATGCTGCTTAATTGGGAGGACAGGCAAGTCTTAAAGGAGAGAGGAACAGTGACTTAACAGAGGCAGAACATGTGAAGCCCATTCATTTCTCCTGACCCGCTGCATTTCACCATTTCACGTGGTCAGCAGTGGAAGCCCAAAGGCCACAGGAGCAGCCACCAATGCTCTCCACACACGTATGCTGCCACTGCATCACAGCCCAGAGACACACGAGCTCTCTCTCTCACACACACTGCATGCATAAGGTGAATGATAGTGCTAACAAAAACATGAATTCAGGGTTGTCATTTCATTAGTAACTAAGCAGCAATGGCAAGAGACACCATCCCTCCTCTCCATTCACACCGGATTAAATGACTGTGCACCTTTCCAGGGCGCAGCATTTCTGTAAAGCCCTTAGAAGAAAATGAGAGTAACCTTTTCTTCAGCCTGCCAAGGGGCTATGTAACCTTGTAATTATCCAGCTTTAGATAGAGGAGTTATTTTGTAATTGTGTACAAAAGAGGTCACGGGTTTACGCATCCTCTGACAGACTGAGGGAAGAGAACTATGACAAAACCTCTCCAGCAGATCTTTTTATTTTCCCCAAGTGCATTAAATTTTAATGTCATCTTTCTGACCCATATGTTAGCGTATTTATGAACACGTGATTAACTGGTACCACAGCAGAAAACCCAAAGTGTCAAAAATTGTTTGGTTTTAATTGATTTTGGTTCTCTTTTCTGAAAAGTTAATATTGCACAAAGAAAAACAGATTATAGAGTTGAGAAGGAAGTCAAACTTAGATGAACTCAAATTATGACTGAAATTCAATAAAAAGAGACCATGGTTAAAAACCTATCAGCTGCTCTGTAAGTAAAGCAAATCTGTTATTTTTGTTTTATATATCCAGCTGTGGAGTAAGGTGTATAGCACAAACACAAAGCAAAAACGGTGTCTTCCCTGTCCTCAGAGCGGACATGAGAATAACACAACAGAGACACCACACTTGTCACGCAGTAAGTGGGATCATCCCAGACAAAACATTCACTCAGTTAGCCCCCACCAAGTTTTGGTAGGTACCTGGCACATGAGACTGTTAGAGGTGAGCTGGAGACACGTACTGTGGTGGCCTGAGATGACTTGTGAGAAGCTGATGTCTCTCGCAGCCTCACCACCTTCAGAGTAAGTTTCTGTCGGCGTACGAAGGAGCAATGCACTATAAGCTCTCACAACTTAACTTCTGACTGCACCATAGGTGAAACAAGTGTTTGGTGATTCCCTTCCAATACACAGTGAAGACTTGTCTTATCTGTTAACATAGGGTATTTCTTATTTCCCAGGAAAGAAGCAATTCCTTCCTTTGCTAAGTGTGCCACTTGTAACTGTACAGTGAAAACACTTCAGGGTACCTGCTGAAATGGCCCCGCCTGAGACTATATCCCAAAAGTATCCTCGTCTCGACCTATAGGGGACTTGGGGAGAGGAAAGAAGCATCTCAGTCTTCCTACTGAAGAACTTTCACACTCATAACTACAGACAGATTCATAGGGCCACACAAAAGAAGAGCCAGGGGAACCCAGGGGTTAAAGCTCTTATTAATCGTGGGTTTGTATGAAGCAACCACTGCTTAAAATAACAAAGCAGGCATCAGAAGAAGTTCTTTCAGTGCTTAACTCTACTTATATAAAAGTATATACTTTACTAAGACAACCTCCTCATCTATCTACTGGACAATTTTTAACAAAAAATATGTCATTTCAGGACAGAGATGTGACCACTGACAAAACCAAGTGATCCAGAGGCATCTGAATCTGGCAATGTAAGGCTAAGGACCAACTCCAAAACATGTGAAAGGTAAAGTAGGCTTCACTTGTACACCATTGCAAGTGCTGTGTAGGAAATAGGCCTCCTCTGTGCTCGTGTAAGCTGTTCTAGGCACTATTCTTAGTGGATCCTGACAGCGATGGAGAAATAGCTGAACAACACTTAGAAGACTGTTAAATTTGTGACTGGAGCACCAAGCAACCTTGACCAGAAAAGACATGCCCCAGGCAGGCATAGACCAGAATCCAGCCCATGAACGCTTGTGTAGGGACAGAGTTTCAAAATAAATCCCTCCCTGCCCTCAGCGCAAATCCCACACGTTGGACAACTAAGGTGCTGCTATCCTTCTCCAGTCCTATTTTAAACCCTCTCGTACCACCTATGTAATTGATGTATGTCCTGAAAAGACGTTCTAGAAAGGACCTTGTTCAGTCACTTGTACTGGCTAACTAAGGCCTAAGGAGATATTTCAGTTAACAGTCTGTTAGCAACAGCTACAAAAACTTTTGAACCTCAATTCTTTTGCTTTTTGTAGAACTCAGAGGCTGAGATGCTGGCACTTCAGTATTTGTCATCATCTTAAATTAGGATGAAAATCTGGAGTTCCAGTTTTGCCTCTAACAGAAATGTATTCCCTGTGTTAACTGTGGGGGAACATCCCTTCTCCTCCTCCCCGCTCCACCCACCTCCTCCCCAGCCCTGCCCCATTCTCCTCTTCCCAGGCGGGAAACACCAAGGGCCAGGCTCTGCCCACTGCTCTCCATTTGCTGCCCTGCAACTCCCATGAGCACAGAAATAATAAATTCTTAAAATAATTTAATTTACACTTGTAGGTATGTTTAAGTTACCTTTGAACAGATTGAAGTGGCCTCGGAGCTTAAAGAATGTATTAGAAGTCAAACTCTTCACAAGCAACCTCTGGATGCTCACAGATTGGGAACACTTCACCCAATCCCACTTGCAAAGTTGGAGAGCAACGTCAGCTCCTGTGGGTAACTGGACAAGCTGGGTGAGATGATAAACTCTGGGGGCCACAGGGGAAGAAGAAGGGCTGGACTAAAAGAAAAGCAAGGCAAGGGCAGAGAAATTCCCTGTGGAGAAAAAAATTCTAATTGCATGACGTGTTCCAGGCTCACCATGTTTCTCTCTTTTCCTCTCCCCTCC
>VZSC01000778.1:95097-124720 GCA_013398225.1 Steatornis caripensis | reverse complement strand
CTACCAGTATGATTTCTCTGAGAGCTGGGTTTTCAAATACCTTTTTTTATGTGCCTATGGCAACATTTTCCTGCTGGGGAAGGTGAGAGAGTAAGATGTTCTGCGCAGCACATACACAAATATGTCTCAGGTAAATGTTTCCTATCTAAATAATCAGGAACAAAACAGCAGCTATTTTCCGCTACTTTACTACTCTCTCAGAAAAAAAAACCATAAAATTCAGTGGTGTGCCACAGAGTGTGCCCTTCTTCCTTCTCATAAAGTCTACAAAGGCATTTCTGCCATGCTTGCTTTGTGTGCGATGGGGTGACTAAACGGCTACAGCGAGGTGAATGTGTCCTGCCATTTGCATCCTGGGAGAAGAGGCTAGAGCGTTTTAAACAACACGTAAAAGGCATCTTTGCTTGCTTTTAAAACCTTCTGTATAACCTCCTACTCTTGAATGTCCATCTGCCTCTTGTAAGCTCCAGAGGTAAATTAGGATTTAAATGCACTTGAAGAAGACGATCTGGAGCACCATCATGCTCTGACTCTTGTGTTCTGACTTTGTGGGCAGAAGCACCTTGCTCCTTTGCAAAGTCTGCACAGCGGGTGTTATCAGACGTTCCTCAGCCGGCATCAGCCGTTTCCCACAGTGATCTCTGAGAGTTAGAAAAGCAAAATAGATCTCAGATTTCCAGCTCCAAAGTATCCTTGGTCAAGGTGCAAACACCTGATCTCCACGTTGTTTGTGGAGAGTGAATGCAGCACACAAGAGCGAGTCTTCTCAGGAAAGTCTGGTGAGAAAGCATAAGTGCTGGTACGAGCCTAGCACAAAGGAAAAAGAATGAGCGGGGAAGACGATCCAAATATCCCTTTGTGCCTAACCACTAATCAGAATAAAATTTCTCCAGCATAATTTTCTCTGTGCTTAGAATAAACAAGACAAAGAAGGGTAAGCGATCGTGATAGGGAGAGGCACAAAATGTATTATAGCTCAGATAGATTGGTCTGGTTTTCAGTGAAAGAATCGTCCCTCTTCCTTCACTTCTGCCCCTAAAACAATTTGGTCGTTTCAGCGGAGACAATTTTGCATTCCATTATCTTCCTGAGTCGGGGAAAAAAATGTAAAATTAATGCCTGAAAACGGAAGGTCTCACGCAGGGCATTTGAGGGAGTGGGAAGATGAAGGGCAGGAGAAACAGGGCAACATTGTACTGCAGCTGGGTCTCAGCCAAACTTTGCTGCTTGTTACTTTTTTCAGAGCCTCAAGGAGTTTGTGTTTCTGGCTCTACTGTCTAAACTGAATTGCAAAAAATAGATTACTTCAAATTTTATCTCCTCCTTTAATACTATTAGTTCTGAAGTCTCTTTCCCACATATAAATTCTTAATTTTTTTCATGAGATCTTCTACTTAAAAATAAACAAACTCTATGTGAAAGATGGGTTTGCTTTTGACTGTAAGCATTTAAAGCACAAATCAAGTCTGCTAAGGTCTTCTCTGTTAAAATATGGAAAGAGTTTCTACTTTTTTCCAACAATTTAATAGAAGTTCTTCTACCCTGCTGCGTGCATTTGAAAGTAAAAAGAAATTATATAGAATACATTATTGATCATTCCTGGTGGAACACCAGCAATGATAAATCATATGGAACTGCACAGTTCATTAGACATTGACAGGGTGAGGTACTGCCCTTCTGGAACACGTGCTGCAGACAGCAAACAGACGCATTATAAAATACCCTCTTCTTTATTTAACTCCTCAGAGGCCTCTAAAACTTGTAAGAATTGCTTTCAGAAAGGCTTCGCTTTCTTTTAACTTGATCGGACAGTTGTGGTACATACACTCATGACTAGGGGAAGATTTGCTTATGCAGGGAATCCACTAGAACACAAACCGCTCACTTTTCTGGAAAAACTGAATTGCCCTGTATCTGCCAGGATCGTTCCCTTCCCACTTAAAGCCCATCTATACCAAAGCATTCAAAGAAACAATACCGAAGTTCAGAAAACAGCATTGAAAACAGAAAGTCACTGTTGCCTGTGATTATTTATACATCTAATGATGCCGTTGTCAGCATTAATGATGTCGTTCGCCAGTAATTGTTACTTGCTTTTCCTGCCACCACACAAATAGTAGAAGCAGGCACAGGCTCACATACATCACTGCAGCATGTGACGCCCACAAATGGATTAATCAGCTCTCATTAGTTGCTAGGTAACAGTGCCTTGACCTCGGTGTCTCTTTAGCCAAGGAGGGACTGGGATGTGGGGGTGATTCGCGTATGTGCTGCGTGGCCAGAGGTACATTGTCACCACATCTGCCGCTGGGCAAGCTGCACGGCTCGTCCCCCTGCGAGTTGCACTACACTGCTAAATAGATTAGAAAACGAGATGACTGTTCACATCATGGCATTTCGTACAGGGTTTTTTTGACACATCTTGCACTTCTCTCCGTTAGAGTCGGTGCAGCGCAGGCATGATCCATAGGGCTGTTGCAAGGCTCCAGAAGCAGTAGGGTCACACTTGGTTTTCCAAGGTATGAGTTATTCTGGTCCCACCATATCTGGTATTACCTGGTTTTAATTACACTTTTCCTTTACTGGTTTGTACCACATAGCCTTTCAAGATCCCAACCAGCACTGTAGAGATCATAAATGCAGGTGAAAAATGGTCTCTACTCTGACACGTTTACATTACAAACAGAAGAAACATGTAAATGGTGAAAGGAATTAAGTGAGATCCCCATTTTACTTGGGTCAAGAGCAGGCAGTGAGGTACAAGGAAATGAAGAGAATTGTATGGAGTCTTAGGAGGAGCTGTAGCAAAGCCAGAAACTCAGTTTCTGCTTCATTACTTTGACATGGTCCAGAGGGAATATTCATGGTAACCATCTCCTGATCCAGAAGCTGCTTTTTCACACAAAGGCCTTTACACACATTGCATGTAGTCTTTGAAGGAGGACCTCCAGATAGAGTAACAGGCTAAGAACAATGTAACGGGTTCTTTTATTTTAGTAAAAACCACAAAAATTCTTGGATAAACCAGTTGTTTCACTGAGGATTAAAGCCCAATCTGCTATATTAAAAAGATACAGCTCTCCATGCTTCCATGAGTTTTATTAGAATGAATTAAAATTCAGCAAATAGATAACCGCATCTAAAACTGCTGCTCTTTTTTTTTTTAAACTAAACAGACTTTAATTCAATAGTGACATCAAGATGTCATTAAAATTGCATCAGGAAATTAATGGAGGAACATTAATAATAGGTTAAACCACCAATTAGTCAAATTACCAAATTAATGCAGCAGGAGATTGACTCATGAGATTAAAATAACAAAGAATCTTTACTTACCAGTTCTTCAGACTGGAGGGAAGTAAAATGTTTGCTCTAGCTTAAACCCGCAACTGAAAGATTTTGCCCAAGGCAATAAAAGTAATTAATTTGGTCTTAAGGAGCTACAGAAATCAAATTGTGGTTTGTTTTGAGTGACGACTTAGTGCTAACTCAAGAGTTTTCCTTAAAGCTCACCACTGTCATGATGACAAATATTTCCTTTTCCTACCCACATTTCCAATATGGAGATTTACCAGCTTATTTAAAAGGAGAAAGTTTGATGAAAGTAAATAAATAATTTAAATCTTGTGTCCGTTTTGCTAACCCAGGAAAATACCTCAGTGAAGCATGCCATGACAAATCCAAGATTTGTTTTTGAACACCTTCCTTAGATACACTTTACAGAGAGGTACACAAGGACAGTCAACCCATGCCCTAACATGCGAAAGGCACATTTCTTTTGAAAACGAAGAGAAAAAAAGAGAAAATGTGATGGGTTGAAACTGTCCTGTTTTCTGATAAGTACCAAGGGGAAACACTGCTCAGATATGACTTGCAGTTGAAAGGACCTGAAGAAGAAACCTTTGGGCCTGATGCACTTCATCGGAGAGGATCATTTCCAACAGCAGGAGTCCACTCAAACCGCTGGCTGCTCAGGGTCTCCCTGCTGCTCTACCTCCACAAGTGTCATGGATGCCCCTGCACATGCCTCTGCAAGCCCTGGAGTGTGGGGGCCTTCTACTTTGTCACCCTCTTTCTCTCTGTGTCCCCTTCCACGCACCGGGGACAGCTCGCTGGCTGCAAACAATGTGTCTCAACCTGGCTGAAGGTGAACAATCTTCAGTCCATTGTCCACCACAAAATAGCTGTTCAAGGTACCTGCTGTCTGGAAATATCTGTCCGTGCAGTTCCAGAGAATAAATCAGTTTCACAGATCACAAACTCAGCAGGACAGTCCCCTGACCCTTCTCTGCAGTAGCGGCAAAGTGATGCTGTATGGCACCAGCGTCTAGTAACCAGCCTATGTGTGTCACACAAGTGGCTGATACCCTGGCAGCATTCCTGAAAGGGCATAACTTGTCTCAGAGAGTTCATCACGTCATTTCTCAGCCCACAAGATAAGGGAACCAGGTAATGTGACCATATCTGTGCAAATGGTTAGATCTAGCTTCTAGTGACTTCCACAAAAAAGTGAAAAACATCTTTGACGTGAATACCAGCTGAAGGTTTCTGAAGAGCAAGTTTCACCAAACCGCACCAGGAGACCACTAATTAAACTGAAGCGTTTGTTAACCTGTTTTCTCAGAACGGCCATTTCTGCAGTGTACCCACCATCTGTAGAAGTCATACCGAGTTTCAAAAGGCTAATTTCTGATAATTATATCAGGATAATTTCTGATTCACCATTTTCATATAACTCATTTTGATTTTCCTTTTTTCTACACGTAGGATAACTTGATGGTCCTTTCTGTGACTATTTTGCAAACTGCCGTCAGTTTTTGATCACCATTGGTAAAAACCACAAGGAGCACAACTGCTCTAGAAAGAAGGAAGCTTTCAGGGTGGGTTTGTTTGTTTGTTTTCTTTCTAAAAGTCAGATATACCTTTAATCTTGGTAATACGTGGCAAGTGATCAAATTAACTAACAGAGAACAAATACTCTGTTGCCGTACAGAACTATTTACTAAAATGATTTTTAAGGTGCTGGAAGAGTTTAGCCCAATAGACAAAGGTAGGACTAAACAGATTTGATTTAGAGAAGGGACTTAGAGAAAAACAGAAAGAGAAAGGTTTAAATCTTTTTGGTGTGCTTAAAAGTAAGGATAAAACTCTAGTTCATTATCTCGTTCATAGAAAAGTCTGGGAAAACAGGAAGCTAGATTGGGGAAACCAAATCCAGCTAGCTCTCTTTTTTGTTTTTTAAGATGCCCTAACAATAATGCAGCAGGGTGAAAAGATCAGGACCACTTTATACACATTGTGCTAATTACTGCAAGTACTTAAAGTTGTAATTAGCTTATTATACTGCAGAGAACCTAACATGGCATGTCTTTCAAAAAAATTTTCTCTCCAGATCATTAGTGGGAAAGCTAACAACATCTGCTTCAAATAAAATCAACCAATTAGCGCAGGCAACTTCACATAGTTTGCAATCAGAGAATTATATTGTGCCAAGTGCTAATTTCAATGTGAATTCTATCTCCTTCTTATATCCCACGCTTATCTGCCAGCACAGCTGGTGTTTAACACCACTGACTTCAGTGAAGTCTCCAAAAACTTATGTTAATTTGAAGTAACCTAATCAGAAGTGTGCAATACAGACTGGGCTTGATCTTGGCTTAATTAAAACTGACCTTGTTATTTCACTGCGTGTAAAACACCACCATCTCACCATTTATCACTCAGCTATGATAAATATGCAGCTTATGTGAGAATCAAGGAAGACAAGCTCCATACCAAAGGAGCTATTTTCAGATATCAAAACTTGGTTTTAACATACTGTAAAATGCCACTCGCCTGTGGCTGCCAGAAAGTAATTCAAGTAGTTCAGAAAACTCAAAATAATCTCCAAAACCTCCTTCCAAAATTCCCAAACAGATTTCAAACAAATTTCTCTTTTGGTTCGTTATCAGAATCACACATCAAAAGCTGGCTTTTGTCACTGACAGTAGATGTGAAAGCTTGCTTTTTATAACGAAGTTTGCCCTTGTTCAGTTTGATGTTACAGTTTCCCAAGCAGATGAGGTGAAAAAGACTAACCTGAAAATTAAAACAAAGTTTTTCGCAGAGAACTCAACATAGCAAAACATAGCAATGAGAAACCAGATGGAAAGTATTAATTTCTTTATTGCATTTTATGATTTAAATCAAATAACAACCGTTTAGTGTACTTGAGCATGTTTATAAGTTATGCTTGCTGTCAGGTGGACATGGTTGCCAGGGTTGAGCTTTAGACATCCAGCATTACGTTTCCTGTGGAGTAAATGCTGGGGAGTAAGTTTGCAATGCATGTTTCGATTCACTGTGAAGGACTCTTCCCCTCGTCCCTCACCCATCGGATGCCTGATGTTACTTTACTCCCCTGGGATCCCCACACACATCAGAGCCTGCACATGAGTGTAACTGCAGGGGCAGCCCCTAACATAGACGAGCAAAAAAGCTAAACCACTTTGCCACTCTGGCTGGTATTGACTCACATAGCAGAAAACGTACTAATGGAAGCACTTTTCCTGTCAGGGTAACTACATCAGTGCTGGGGAGACACATGACAGCTCTCCTCAGTGGAACAGTAGTGACCAGCTATGCGTGCAGGCATGGTCTGCTGCAAATGCAAGGTAAATGACACTAATTCAAATCTTTCACCGAGACTGCAGGCAATATAGCTGACCTCTTGCTTACTGGGGGCAAAAGAAAGCACAGTCAACTCCCAAAGCTCAGCTGAGAGTCATTTGATCCAGCGTTGGCATCTACAGTGTGTGCTCAAGACGTTTGCTGGAGCAAGGTGCTCACTGCAGGCAGTGGAGAGGACAGGGCACAACCAGAGCACTGCTCACCTTAAAGCAGAGACCTAAACCAAGCGGATGAACTGAACTTCAAAAATGCCTTCAATATGTAGGTGGAGCTCAGTGTGACTGACTCAAATATGTCCATCCATGCTGCAGATGGCAAGCTGAGGTGAGATGCACCTGGGCCTTATGCTTGAGCAACTTATCCTGCTTGCCCTCAGCAACGTAAAGCAGCTGGCAGAAACAAACAAACAAGCAAACAAACAGACAAACAAACAAACCTTATCCTTACACCTAACTTCTATGACCCTGGCATGAAGGTTTCCAGTTAGATCTGGTCTAGTTTTATAATTAGTGTGGCTTGGTTTCACCTGTTTATAAACCGCTCCCCCCACACCGTTATCTTCTAGTTGGGTTGTTTCCTGCTTAGCAGTACATGTACTTGCAGGAGGTTACAGGTAGTCCCTTCTGGTGGTAAGTATTCAGCTTCTCATTTTAGGTCGGCTTTCTTTTGACTTTTCAGCATGCCCAGAATCAGCCTTTCCTACTCTCTCACATCACGTTGCTTTTGAAGTTGCTACTTTAGCATTGTAACAGACAAGCAGTATGCGTGACTATGCAAGGATAGGGACTGCGTGAACAACCTTGTCAGCAAAGTGAATAAATAACGAGTAATAATCACAACCAATGATACTGTGCTTCCTCTTGGTAGCATCACAACATTTCTTTCTGATCCTTCTACCTCCAAGACCCTGTGAGTCTGTATGCATACTAATGCAAATGTATATTTGTGTGTGAATGTGTGCGCACATAGGAAACAGGTATAATTCTACTACGGCATGTATCTGTTCTTATACGTGTAAATTTATCATCCCAGGTATTCAATCTATAATAAAAGCTTCTTCTAGAACAATGACTCACACAAAGCAATTGAAAACATATCCAACAGCTCTTTTGAGTGAGGCTGCATATTACACAGACAAGTCAAGTAGGTAACAGTTTATGACAAAACATAAATTAAATTGATCATCATGGACTCATTGTTAGGACTGGATCACTTAGAGAATAAAGCCAAGAACAATTCCTTCCCAAGCTAGACTTTACTGAATACTGTAGGTGGCAAGATAAAAGCAGAGAAACCTGGAAACCTACTTCTAATAAAGGCTCTGTAAATACTCTCACAAGTTAAAGAACCAATAAAAGAAACTCTAAAAGTTACTTAATATGGCATACTGCAATATCAAAGCTACATCCTAGTCAAGCCTTTTTGTAAGATCTGCTGGGTGTAAGCCCTGTATGAAAGGGCTATGAAACCAAATGCTCCCAGCCTCAGCCATATTTTAACAAAGCCTTATTGATTAGAAAACGTTCTGAGGTGTTTGCTTGGTCTTAATCATGATTTAGTAGATGCTGCCTTCTTCCTGTACACTACACAGTAATGGCTTTGAGCTAGAGAAGACCAAAGGTGTTTGCCACCATTTGCCTCCCTGCACAGGACCATACAAAGCATACTCCCACTCCACCCCAGAGGCATTTGTTCAAAACCGAAGAAAAATGGCTGTGATCGGGAAAGACAATAGTTTGAGAGTTAAATAATACACATTTTGTTTATACATTTTATTAAAACCAACACCTCAGTCCATAATCAGGGGCAAAAAAATATTGTTTCAGAGCTTTTAATAGACTGCTAATTATTATTGTTTATTCACTACTTCTTAAGCAATGGCTACATAGATGGTTTGCGGGAAGAGTGCACATCTAGGACAGGTTGTACTGTAGTCCAGGTAACCACATTAAGGGTGAGAGAAGCTTAAGATGTGACATCAATGTTTATGAAGGAAGTTAGAGTGGAGCAATGAGGGAAAGAAAAGCAGGAAGGGTGTACTAGGAATAAGAAATGGAGATTGAAAAACAATAGTGGAGTAGAAAGAGCTGAGGGGAACAATAATTTACTACTCAGGAAAAAAATGTTAAGGTAATTCTCATGGTTGAAAGAGCAGAGAATTACCAAACTTTACCATTTAAAAATTAAAACAAAACAAAAAAAAACAAACAACTTTACAGCTTTAGCATTAACTTTCCCATCTCGTCCACAACAATGAACTCTACCTCACTGAGACTCTTGTACCCATTAGAAAATCTGTTAATAGAGAGTCAAGTAATTTTGCATTTTTCCTTTTCAAATGTAATTGTCTCAAAGAAAGACTCAGCCATCACCCAGTTCCTGGAGCAAATCTGGACACGTGACCAAAGAAGTGGAAAATAACTTATGGAACATATGAGAACTGACCCCGGAAGGAGATAAAAGTCATGGGCACAGAGGTGTCTTGCTGACAAGAATAGGAAGAGACGTATGACTGAGGGAGTAAAATTCAGGCCAACCCTCCAAAACTGCCATCCCCACACTCATCTATCCCTTACACACCCTATTCTTCATCTCACCATACTTGCAAAGTTCACCAAGCTGAGAGATTTGTCTGGATTCAGATAAAAAGAAAAATAAGCAGAATTGCACTGGTGGTCCTGCCTCACCTTGTGCCTCCTTGGTTTCTTCCTTCATATGGTGGATTGCAGAGGAGAGAAACTTTGTCTTGCTAAATGAATTGTTTTCTATTTCTTTGAATTTGTAATTGAAGAGAGAAGCTACTGCTAATCACAGTTGCATTTTAAAGGATTAAAAAGCATACATCCCATTTCCAAAGAAAAAAAAATACATCCCAGATCCAAATAAATACATATTTATACTTTTATATAAATGTATATTAAGATTAAATATATTCTGCTCTCTATTCATACCCAGCAGGGATTGGAATCCTTTTCCTGCCTTTTAAGCAAGTAATAAAACCACTATATCATGCATCCTGCTTCTCTCTTCTTCTTCACTTCCCCTCCGTATCATCTAACTTCAAGGGAAAGAAATGGCACAGCCTTCCTGTGCCCTCGCACTGAGTTTTTTGGAAAGCCTGATCCTAGGTCATGCATTCAGATAACACCTACCAGACTGAAGCCACATGGAAGATAAGGGTCAAATACCCTGTTTGGTAGAACCTGTCAAAGCCCACAGCTGAACTAGGTAATAGTACAGCATTAGTCAGTTTTACCACTAAATACTTAGAAGTCTATTTCTAAACAGGTAAGTAACTCTTAGATGCTTCTTTTGAATATGTGACCTTCAAGTTCTACAGCTGTTACTTTAGCCCAGAAAAGGAAAGGGCTTAGTTTTTCATTTGAATATCTGCAACAGACAGTGGCTCAAACTACTGTTTCTTTATGAAAGAATGGGTTTCATTTTTTGCAAACTGATATCGTAGTCAACTGTGTCACATAACAGAGCATTACTAGAACACTTCATGCTAAAATCAAGTGCTACATTTACGTGAACTATCTATCCAGAAAATTAAGCCTATTACACAATTTTCAGAACAATAAAATTAAACTCTCTATGAAACGTATATTGGCAAAACTGGCTACTTGCCATTTAACTACGGCTAATTAATTTGTGAGTAATATTATTGTAGGGTATTAGCGAGTTTGGGCAGGAAACTATGTGAAGTTAGTCACAGAGATAGCTGGTAACCCTACATCAACGGACTGCACTAGGTCCGCTATCCTACCACAGGGTTAATCCCAAAGTATGACAGATACCACAAACAAGCACTGTCCCTGGCAATGTGTCCCACTGGCAGGAGACAAAAATGTGTTCAGAAGCAAAGAACATGGGTCCTTCTGCAACAGATACTGAAGTTGCACAGGGACAATGACACTGAACGTGGCCTGTGTACTGGGCTTAGGCACAAGTTCTCACTTCTGCCATCACGCAGTTTGTCTAGGTAAACCCTTTTATCCTCAGCAAGGATGGAAACTGGTGCACCAGCCAGCCTGGTCGTCTGAGATGGCTGCCACATACCCTTAAGATGCACACTTTTAAAGGAAAGGACCCTGTCACAAGTTTTGAGAAGCACTGCTCTCGGGTAGTAACCACCCTGAGAAACCAGGCTCCTCTGCCAGCTGCAGGACCTTCCGAAGGCTCTTTGTAAGACCTTAACCTTAACAATGGTCTGGGTACCCCTGGATCCCACTGACGACTGGGAAAGGTTAGGGTTTACATCAAGCAAAGTAGCAGAACAATTTTTATTGCTGTTTTGATTGATTTCTTAATTAATTAACCACAGCTGTAAGAAATACACTTTAATAATGGCTGCCAAGAGAAATAAAAGGAACCATGCCTTGACAGAACCAAACTGAATGGGGTCTCACTTTAATTACTCAAGCTTTAAAATATATGTTCTTACCAGAGGGGAGTGAAATCATCAAGACCCTAGCTCCAGTCCTTTCCACACTTTTTTCTCCTACAGCTGCCAGTGTAAATCATTCATGCGAAAGCCAGTGGATGCTACAGCAGTCCTAATCTTTGGGTGATCAGTTCACCCAGTGTGCTCAAACATCAGGTCTTAGAGGGAGATCATAGTCATTTCACAGCAGTGACTTTTCTTTATAAGCCTTCCTTCAACACCTCTCGTCATCCTGATGAAAATCCACCTGCCTTCACTTTCTAGAGCTAGTCCTCAATATTTAAAATATTTTAAACCCATAAAAGCAAAAACTCTTAAGCAGTATGAATGTAAACATGGGGGTTGGGGGGTTGGGTCACACTTCCATGTCTTTTCCTCTGATTTTGCATCCCAAACATGCTTTTGATTAAAAAAATCAAGATCATTTGCTGGTCTTGGCAAGGAAGAAAGCATTCTTAATTCTATTACAGAAATGCAAAAATGTTATAAGCAAAGAATTAGCTTAAATTGTGAACACTAACAAGAGGCAGATTGGGTGCATGTGTTGCAGGGGGAGATGAATATCTGAAATCGAGCTTTTGAATTGTCAAGCAGAAGCCTGCTAAGTGCTGGTGCAACCAGTAGGGACTGGACATAAACCTTGATAACACCTGCACTAAACAGAACGGCATGTCCTAAATCCTCCCATTAATAAAAGAGACATGAGGCAGATCCACCCCTTAAAGGTGATCACATGCTGTGCTTCTGCACAGACTTTAGATTAGGGGAAAACAGGGGCTTGATTTCCTGGGAAAAAAAAGTTGTCAAAAAAATCAGGACTAATGAGAAGAAGAGGTGGTTTCAGAGAGAAGAAGGAGGTCTAGAAAAAAGGTGAAGAACATCCTGAGCAGAGGAATGGCTCCAGGTGTGACCCTGGAGATCAGAGAGTTGCAGGGAAATGAATGCCGGAGTTGCCCAGAGACATTTGGCAGAGACACCTGAGACCAATAACCTCGAGCAGCATCCCAGCACCCATCAGCACAACTTTCTGCCCAACCTTCCTGGACCAGCAGCGACTTTCTTGCCAGGTGAAGATAGTGCTGTGGGGAAAAGCAAGGGAGTGAGTGTGTGAGAAAATCAGATGGAGTAAGAGCTTTAAACTTGCTTATTCTTAAGTAAACCCCAAGATCCAGATCATTTACTCCATCGCACACGTGGGAAAATCTTAGCCAAAATTTGTACCAAATGCACACGAGTCCATGCAAATGTAATGATGTTGGCTCTTCAGGTCTCCATATCACATCCTTGTAGAGTGCTGAACATAACAAGGGTTTGACTCCCGAGCAGCACTGTTGTACTAAAAAAAAAGCCAATGCACCACCATGTCTCCTCAGTAGCACGGAAACTTCTGGAGTTACTTAGTGTGCTGAATGCCTTGAGTTTGTCAGACTGATTTTATATGAACTCATTTTATATATATTAGGCTTCAGCTTAATCTTGTCATTTGCCTATGAGCCATATGTTTTAGTTTACACAGCTTACCTTATATATAATGGTTGTGGGGGTTTTATATGCTTTTAGTTTCTATGTCCAAACTTCATTTTTCAGCTGTGTGCAGTCTAGGATGTCTTGGTTCCTCAAGAAATTTTTTTACTCTCTCCCTCTTTTAGAGAGTTTCTTACTTTTTTTACTCCTAGATTGAATTCAAGTGGCTCTAGTGTCTTGCAATAACATGAAATTAGACTGGCAACGTTCACAGGTTTATAGAAATGCATCATTGACATTCAAGTATCATGACATATTGAAAAGCTTGGTGGAAATTATCAGACCTATCAACTCTCAGTTCAATAACTCAACATGAAACTGTTCTCCAATGTGATACTGGAGCCTATGTACAAAACTGATGGGAGAAGTCTGAACCCATAGAGTCTATTCATACAAATACAACTCAGTACAAGTTGAGCCCTAGTATATAACTGTTAAAATTGCGCTTCAATCAATTGCTGGCACATGCTCCAGGATTTTAAAAAGTACAAAGGCAATTCTCCAAATTATATACCTACTGACAGCTGACTTTCTTGAATTATTCAAAAGTAATCACTTTTGGGAATGAATGAATCAAGCTGAACAGAGTTTAAATGTAGACTGCTGAAACAGTGAGATTTAAAATGTATGTAACCCTAAAGTGTATTACCCCCGTGCCATACCAACAATGCTTGATACAAAAAAGTGTAAGGAAGTCAAACAGTGTTAGAGTTGAGGGCGTCTGAGTAACTGCCAATGCAGAGTGCCAGCCTGAGGGTGGGCAGGTGAGGGGGAGCTGTATACAGTTCTTCCTCAACTTTAGCCTGACTTTTCTGCTGGCTACCTTTATTTTTGTTCTTAAGAAATCCTTTTCAATATTATTATTTCCTACATTCACAGATGCTCAGTTTTATTCTTCAAGTTTGGGCACAGGAGTTCTGTCTTATCAGAAGCCATAACCTTCTAAAAAAAAAAAAAATATGTCCACTTAAGAGACATTCACACAGCTGAGCCCCCTGCAAAGGAATGTAGCATCTTGGCTTCCAGTCACACCATGTGAGGACAGCTACACAAAAGATTGTATTTTAACAACACAGAATGTTTATTGTTACAACTTCATATCAAAAAAAAAAATTATCACTGCCCTATAATTATAGTTACACAGTTTTGAGTATGAACATATGTAGCATTTGGGAGGAATTTTATTTCCTTTTGCTAACTGCTTTGTCCCTGGGTTTAAAGCTTCTCCAGTGTTTCATGTGTAATACATTCACGACTTTTTAACCAGTCTATGCTGTTACTAAAACATAATCTCTTTCACAGCATAGATTTACAAATGACTTGAGGACTGTGACCCTGCAGGGATTCAATTTGAAGTTTTACCCCTCTGGGACAGAAAACAACATGCAAAGAAGCAGCAGTGGCAACAACTTGTGGACTCCATACAGTGTGGAATTACTTGAAGATTTCCTCCTTTTTCTTAAAATATTGTTGCTGCCATAGTCATCAGGTAAATACATTAATTAATGTGTATATTGTCATTGATCTTAAAATATTCAAAATATCTGGCATTACAAATGACTATAAATAAAAACAGAAGATAACTTTCTTAGGTTTGAAAAACATTTCCCCTAACCCTTTATTTTTATGACAGAAATGGAATTGGAGATCCGTGATCCTATGTCTCCAGTTTTGTGTTCTCACAGTCCTATAAATCACGTGCTGCCTGTAACTGCAACAGGCAAAAGGAGAGCTGTACTAGGAGGATGAGGCAGTGCTCTAAAAGCCAGGCCTCTCAGACTGGCCAGGGCTTTTACAAGCAGGCAGCAGCCCTTAAAATGCCAGCCCTCTCTTAGGTGACATCCTATCTGGAGTGACAACTACTGCTGCAATTCCAATTCAGCAGCAGCTGTGAAGCTGCTGACAGGTGTCCCGAGCCAAGGTTTCCTTGCATCTATTGTTGCTCAATGGGAACAAAAATGATTACAGAGGATCTGCCAAAATGATAAAATGCTACAATTACCCTGAAAGAGTAATACCTACAGACACTTTAGCAAGCAAAGCAAGGGAGTCATTCTCCAGAAAAGCTAACCTCAGTGCATTACTTACATTTTTCTTTTCTGGGGTTGTTTTACTTATTAATGATAAACAGGAGTACAAAAAGACTAGAATTCTCCAGAAAATAAGAATAGATGTACCAGAGGGAAGACTAGCCCAACTATAATGTTTCCTATTTCTCCTTCCTTCCTTTGTTTTAGGACCTTTACCTCCAATGGTAGGAGTTATTTTCCTCATTCTCAAGGGACAAGATCATGTTTGGGAAAATATCTAAAGCCTCCCAAAGTTTGGGAATACTCAAATATAGACTTTGCCAGAATTCTTTCTGCATTCACGATGATTATATATACTAAGTATTACTTTAATAAAACCTGTTAGGGGCTGCTAAATCCAGTAGCCCACTAGAGGCAAGGCTGCTGCAGTTCCATGTCCCCAGATCCAGCCAGTAAGTAGCACAAACACATATTCCCAGTAGGTACATGCACACACACATGTATACAGCACATATATATGCATACATTCAGCAAGCCACACAGAACGATATAGATAGAAATACTCAGCACTCATGTAGACTCAGACAGCACCAATGACCTCTCTGGCTGATCAGGATGAAGGTCCATTAATGGGAAATATAGCCATTACGTATACAATATGGATCCCTCCAATAGGTGGTCTTACACATTCAGTCCAGTACCTAGATGTTGGATCACAGGTCTCTCCAGCTGTCGATATATGCTGCGCAAACCCCACTCTGGTTGCTGGTACAGACCCCTCAATTCACAGACAGGCACATACAGAATCACAGATTGGTAGAGGCTGGAAGGGTTCTCTTGAGATCCCTCAGTCCAACCCCCCTGCTAAAGCATGTGCCCCTACAGCAGGGTGCACAGGAATGCATCCAGGCAGGTTTTTAATATCTCCAGAGAAGGAGACTCCACAACCTCTCTGGGCAGCCTGTTCCAGTGCTCTGTCACCCTCAAAGTAAAGAAGTTTTTCCTCATGTTCAGGTGGAACTGCCTGTGTTCCAGTTTGTGCCCATTGCCCCTTGTCCTGTCGCTGGGCACCACTGAGAAGAGTCTGGCCCCATCCTCTTGACACTCGACCTTTAGATATTGATAAGCATTGATCAGATCCCTTCTCAGTCTTCTCTTTTCCAGGCTGAACAGACCCAGGTGTCTCAGCCTCTCCTCATAGGAGAGGTGCTCAGTCCCCTTATCATCTTTCTAGCTTTTACACATTCACATGCAGACACAGCATCAACCCCACAGTAGCTGGCCACACACACACACACACACAAACTCACACCATGCTCAGACCAAGTAGTGTCCCTGGTATTTGTCTTGGAGCCTCTGGTCCATCCAGTAGTCAACTCTTAAGCACCTCCGGTCACTCTAGTGTCTAGCCCAGACTTATGGCTGCTTCAATACCTGGCTCCCAGGCTACTTATCCATCTCACCTGCTAGGCTGGCTTGATATTCACTAGCAATCACACACCGACAGGTGCATCCTCATATGCCCCAAGTACTGGCACCTTATGACTTGTGGTCCTACTCCAGTTGCTGGAGCAGACCTACATGCACACACATGCACTCAGAATAAAGAGTCCCTCACTCAGAAAAACAGTTAGAAATGGAGTTTGATGAGAAGATAGGACAGACTGTCCTGACCAGGAGCAAGGCATGGCCAGACAGCATACTGACCAGCAACCTTTTCACATGGAACCAGCCCTTTACCCCTCTATTTTCCCACTTTTTTTCCTGCCTGAATTGCCTAGATCCATGCTTTTCTTCACCTTTAGTTCCTCCTCGAAACATCAAACAAAAATCTTGTGCAGTACCAAAATACTCTTCCTGGCTTACCATAATAAGTTTCTTGTCCCTATAGGCTATCTCTCCTGTCCAAAAGGCATTCCAGAGAGCCTTTCCACCGAGTCATTGTGATGGGTGTCACCCTCAGACCATGGGGCTGGTTGCCCTCACATGACTGTCCAGGGAGGCATTAGAGACAAGGGTATTTATTCAGGTTCCCCATTGCCATTGTTCCTCTGTACCCCTACGTGTGTGTGAAGACGAGCATTTTTTAACATTACCAACAAAACCTATTAATGCCATGTCATCAGAACACATAAAGTGGCATAAGCAACCAGAGAGAGAATAAATGCTGTAGGCTGAAACAGAAAAGGCGTTCAATACTGCCAGCTGTGTGATGAGTCTGTATTGATCCTACAGAAAGTACATCCATTATACAAGATGCAGTTGGCTCCATGCTGATAAGTCGTTGAGGAGAATTGAATGATATACAAGAATCAATGCATATCCCCTGTCTTTTTCTTACACGGTAGCACAACAGTTTCAGAGCCTCCCATACCTACTCAGCTCTCACTCAGCCACCTACCTTTACTTCCTAGGTATGATCTTCTCTTTTTCCTCACACACAATCCTTATCTTTTTTCTTTTCACTGTTCCCATGTCCTCCTAAGACACATGCTTTACTTTAGACTGCTCTGAGAGCTAAGAACTATACATTACTGTACCCTCCTTCAGTGCCAGCTGCCCCTGTCTGATCACTATTAGGCTTTTTTTTTCTCCATTTGTGCTGCAGAATCATGCACAAACCCGGACAAGCTTACGGTATGTTTGGCTCCATACCTAAAGCTATTAACCTGCACATATCAGCCTCTACCTCAGGAAAAGACCACAGTACAAACATTTATGGCAAAGGTTATTGCTTATAGGTTTGCAGAACTGGTAGGTATGAAGCAGCCTTGACTTAGCAACTCAAACTTCAGAGAACAGGTAAGAATTTTAAGGTGTCTGGGGAAGGAATAACAACTAGGACAGAAGATGACATCAAAATCCAGATTTTTGTTCAGAGTGATGTGACTTCCTGAATAGGTCATTATGCACTGGTTACCATGAGCCTTTCCTACTGATGAAACCATACACACATCATCCACATTCACCAAAATTCATATATTATGTCATGTATTTGGAGAATCAGAGATTTGCTGATTCAAATTGGTAGATAATTTACTGTATCTGCTACATATGGTCTTCCTGAATCATGTTATAGGTGTCTGAGTGTTCACCTGGCACGCATGAAGCAAACTCTGGTCTTGTATGTACCAACAGTTCTGTATAATTCCAACAGATAACTACATATGAAGTCACATCCAGACAATGGACAGAAGTGTTTTGGTTGTGAGACAGACACACTTGATGATGTCATGAAGGCTGTGACGACAGCATTCAAGAGACAGAGACAAGATGATATCCTGACTAGGTGGTTTTCGTTTGTGAAAAGAGACCCCTTAGTCCTCCTTGGGATGCTGTATTTTTAAAGCTCTTTCTCCACATTTGCCCACTTTCTGAAATTAAAATTTACTTTCTAACCAAGTTTAAATCAAACAAAAATTGACCAAGGCACAGTTTAAAATGTTCTAAACCAGGTCTTTCTTCCATTGTCAGTCTCAATTCCATTTTAAACTAGTCACCATTTTTCTCTCTTAAAAGAACCTGACTTCCCATAAACAACACATTTGGAGGGGCACAGAGCTGACATTCTGTTCCCAGAACAGGCAGGCACATAGACAGGCATATCACTTTGGGGGCTGAGAAAATCATTCCCCCTCCACACTCATTCTTTCATTAGCTTTCCTTCTGTGACTGCCAACAACATTGCCAATTAGTGCTAATCATGGTATGGACACCTGTCCACAAGAAAGAAGGCTGAGAACAATTACACGGTCATTTTACAAAACTCATGGAGCAGCTGTCAAACGGTAATGACTTTCAGTCACTGCTGGCTTTGGCTGTACTGCAACAGGTGGCCAAAAGGTGAAATACCATTTATGCCATTATCTGCTTTCTTAGTTATTCTAGCCTAGGTTTTCATTCTTCCCTCTACATTCCATGGCACTTAAGCTTGCAATGAGGATTGACAGCTATAATGTCTATGAATGTATATTGCATGCTTTTCTACTGAGTGTAAGAACTTTGCAAATAAGAAAAAATTTCTATTTCCCAACAATTCAAGAAGATGAAATGGTAGACATTTAAGCATGGAGGGGGGGGGAGTTAAAATGGAAATTGGAAGTTGTTGTAAACTGGAAGTTTATTTGAGTTTCTTGGGAGCTGATTTTTCATACTCCCTACAGTTATGTAGCACCTGACACGTTCCTAGAATCGTTTTTATGGACGTGTTCCAGTGAGCTCAGGTGGTGTTGCTTGTGCCAAAACTTCTGGAAATCTGGAATCATAATCACTTCATATGTGGGACGAGAAAATGCAGATTGTCCAAGTAGTGGCCAAATGTGAAAATCCTGGTTTAAGCAATTTTCCGATCACTGTAGGGGAGCTCTTTGGCAGATACTGAAAATCCAGTTCTCCATGATAGCACATCATCAGTTTCACATCAGAAGTGCCTTGTCTCTTCCTGCAGTCCGTTGCTTCAATTACTACACTTTTTTTGACTTTGACAAGCCCTACAGACAACCACTTCCTTAACATACCCAACTCATTGCCAGGACAGCTCCGTACATATTGTGTGAACAGAGATCCTGAGGAAAGATAACCTGCAGGAACAGTGGGAGAAATTAAGCTTGTGAATGAAGACTTATTGTGACCTACGGTAACTACTCAATGACTAATCTTTGCTGAGTTAATGTTCTTTCCGCAGTGCCTATGTGCGTGATTTCCCATACTTTTATAAAATGTGAAATGCAAACCCATCTCTGCAGAAATCTGCTGGCAGCCACACAGTGATCATGAGCAGGGTCAAAGCTATCAGCTGCACTGCACAGATCTCTGGAAATTTAGGTAATTATCCTCATGGACTAGGATCTGCACCAGAGAGGGGTGAAGAAGACCCTTTGTCAGGTAGTACTGGTTTCATTCTTGATTTTGAGGTCAGGTAGCCCAAGCCTTGCTGCTGCACTCTCCCAGTCTGGACCCTTTTCAGTTCCATCTCCTCCAGTCTGGCCATACCCCAGGCCTGTCTCTTTCCGGCTTCACAGGCTCCGTCAGATAGCGCAGGCTCTCCATGTGCCCTGCCAATTCTGTGCTTTCTCCAAGGTTCATCCTAGCCACCTCCTCCCAAGCACAAAAAGTCTCTTCCTCACAGTCAAGTCAGCACTAGCAGTTTACCAGTCTGAGCAGTCATCTTTTCAGCGGACAACTGATAAACAGTTGTCGTCACGTGGTGCCCTGTGAAGGCACAGCGCGCCCTGCCACAGCTCTGCCAGGCACAGTGCGGTGGGTCCGCGCGCCCAGCGGCGATGGCGATGGCCGTGCTGCTGAAGCCACCACACTCCGCATCGCCCCGCTGGGCGTGCCGGGTGCTGACACCCTCTGGTCTAGAGGTAGCGGTTGAGAAAGCATGGGGCCGTGCCCAGCAGGAAAACCATTTCTGAAGCAGCTTCCTGTCCATATCTCTTTCCAAACCTATTAGCCAAGAAGCTGCATGATATGATTTTGTTCCAGCAGGAGAATGAGAACAACATTTAAGATAAAAATTACTTCAGAAATGCCTCACCTATGTCCTTCCCCTCTGAGACTTGATGAGCTTCTAAAAGCCTCATTAAGCTGTCACTTCATAATCTTCAAGTAACTCATCTGTCAGTCAGATTTGTCTTGGGGTTTTGGCCATCCTTATCCTCATGAATCTGGTGGTTTCTGTCCTATTTGTTAAAGCTGGTCTGTATGACTGCTTGACAACAGAGGCCAAACTATATTACACCATCTTACTCAGGGGCAGGACGATAATCTGTATAAAGTATTTCATTTCAGAAAAGAAGGTGGGAAAGGCGGGAGGAGGAATGACTAAACTTTCCATGAGGCAGATCTGATGCACGGCTAATCCATAGACAGCTCAGAGTTTATGAATCACTGAGTAATTCTATACAAAGCAAACATGGTGAAAACACACGTGTTTAAGCATCAGCATTAATATTATCAGCCCTCATAAGTACAGGACAGATGATTCCAATCTATATTATTTATTTAGTTTGGAGTTTGGTAACTTTGTATCATAGCCTGCTGGTTATTAAAAAAACAATGGCACTATCAGTACTTCAAAATGATTCTTAGAAATTTGGTTTCACTTCACCTCAAATGTACATCCTGTTTGCCCATTTCAAAAACCACAGGTGGAGTTAGCATCATTATACCCTCTGGAAAAGAATAGCAGAGAAATGTACTGATTCTGACAACTAAAAATAGGAAGCAGATTCTTACACCTCCAATTCCTTACTGGATTGCTGACCTTCAGAAACCACCGGAAAAATGCAGGTATCAGAAAGCTATTTGCAAAGAATACTACCAAAAACAATTTATGCCCTCAGACTCCACCTCAGCCAAAGTACTTAGGCATTTGAGTCGGCTTGTTAAACTCAGCGATACTGATCAGACACTGGATAATACACTCAGGCCCAAGAACCTTGCTCAGTCAGGATCTTAGACAGGTCTAACTGACAGTAAAATAAATTCAGTGATAGCCAATGTCCCTTTTGTACTTTCAGCAGAGACCTCAAAATCCAGGTGATATCTGAACGATTCTAGAGTCAGCTATGCAGGCATTGTTAAGGTAGAAAAGTTTTTCTTCCTCTGTCAAGTTGGTAAAAAATGGAGGATTTCAGTTTCCAAGGCTTCTAGTCTAACTCCGTAATCAAACCCTGAATTTCCTTTTAAAAGTGTTTTGGAAACAACACTTACTTTTACCATATAAAAAACTTCAATGTGCAAGCCTGTTTTTAAAGGAGTATATTCCAATTTAGCAAAACAATAGTGACTGTATTGCTTTAAAATTCAATCAATTCAACAAAATTATCCAATGAATTGGGAAAAAAAAATGAAAATTGCATGACAGTTGAGATGATACTAAGTTTAAAGCTTTCCAAAACGTGACTGTTGGCTGAAGACCAAAGGAAAAAGTTACGACAAACAGTCCGATTTGTTTTAAAAGTTCACTTATTGCCTTTTCTCTAAATCCTCTTGGAAACAAAACGTTACCAAGCAGAAATAGTAATTTCACAGTTGGCAAGACTTGGCATTCAGCAGCAGCTCTTACAGCACCGCAGCAGTACAGAATCTGACTCACCACACACACATCCTTAGGCAGCACAGGCTCATACTCTTACAACCAGCGGCTCCTCCTTTCTCTTGACTGGGTAGGAACATTAAGGATCTCAATCTTCCAATGATGTACCTCAGAGTGGCTTATCAGTAGACTGAATTTAGCAAAGGAATGTTTCGACACTGAGACTGGGTGCACTCAATCGTCCAACAATGAGTGGAAAACTGACCAGAGACAGTGATTCTTATACTTACTTGCTCAAACACTTCATCCCTTTCTCATACAGTGATGTTTAGGAAGCAGGCCACTTGTTTGCAGGATAAAAAAGGTCACTGGCATCTGTTCAGGTGACAGATTTATTTGCAGCGAATGGTTGTACTCCAGAAGAAATCAGCCCAGGAGTCAGCCGATAGAGCTTTGAACCACAGCCATACATCTACAACAAAAAAAAAAAAAGGCTTTCTGAGATCTTTTGTTATCACATTGTTTCATGCCAGATTATTTTGTCTGTTCTTTTAAGAGAGATTGTCTCAGATACTGGGTATTTTCACACACAAATATAGCTACCTCTGGAACTGCAATGGGGATATCCCTCTTCTGAGAAAAATGCATTAATTTCATCTCATTTAGATCAGCTTTTAGAACTAAGGCATAAAAGTGTACATTTCTCACAAATGACAGCCAAAGGTAGTTAAGGGAAAGTTCAGATGAAAACTTGAACGTTACAAGGTGAGGTAAAGCCAGATAGATACATTCCATCCTAGGATCCTTCAGACTGGAGATACATCTTTCCCAACCAGATCTAAATCTGCAAAACGTAAAACACACTACAAAAAAATAAAACCATTTTAGATTACAAGGACGCTACTGAAACTTCACTTGTTAGTAGTAACTCCACTTTCTGTACAACCGGAGCACAAATATGACTATGCAAGGAAAGGCAGAAGAAATAGGACAACTTCTGTGCTGCTTTTCTGCACAGCATTGAGTGCTTGGCACAACCCAGCTTCTCCAAGTTGAAGCTGTTCAACAAGGCTCATCATTCACACTAATTTAAGAGCAAAATCCCCCTTGTCAATAAAGGTCACGAGATCTTATCATTCTGAATCTGCACAGTTTGGAAAATTAGCTTGCTCAGTGCATAACCAAGGACTATTTAAATCATTAGCAGCATTACCCTGGCAATAGAAATCTGATTCTTCACTGTCGTGGCTTCCAATACTGAGACAGCTAGGCCCCCCAGGCTGAAAAATTCTTTTCCAGTTTCTCCTGGCGATGTGCTAAGCTATTTAGCGTTAAAAACCTATGAACCTAGAATTGATTATATGAGCTAGAAGGACTGCTGTGAGCTTCCAGTTTGTACTAAAACTCAGTAGCTGAGCAGAGATCATTGGGACCACCAGCATGGCTTTAACTAAATAAACCAGACCAAAATGGAGTGGAAAAAGCTATCCAGATCTGCAAGTGTGCCTGCAGAGAGCCCTGAAACGATAGCACACTGAAGTAAAGGATGCTTTTCTTACTGAAATTACCGCAAGCTGGCCTTATTCAGAACATATGAAACACTGTAGAAAAAATAAAAAGATGGCACTCCACAAAATAATAACACACAGTACAGAAAATTAGGAAAAAAACAGTTACAATCACATTCTAACCACATTTTCCTCTTTGATACAACAAATAACTTCCATTTTCAACAATGGGAGTTACTCACATACAACAAATGGAAAATAGGACCCAGTCTGCTCAGAAATTGGTGTGAATGGAAAATACAGATTACAGGCAGCAGTAAAATATATCAGCAGAAGCTGATAGCTCTTTTCTTCTCTTTTCTGGTTCAGAATCAGGATATATGTCTCTCTATCTCTTCCCTCTTTCTTCTAGGGAAAAGCACATTTTTCATTTTTTCCATATTGAAATTCAAATTCAAAATACATAATTTGGCACCTTGCAAATTCTGACCTTCCAGAGTTTTTGGACAGAAAAGTGGAAAATCTCAGCATTTTCACAACGGAGCACTAAAAAAGCATATAGGAAATAATCGCAGTCAGTATCAGAACACTTCATCTTACTGTTCATACTTCCAGGGTGCAAACACCTAAAATGAAAGCAAAACATGCTTTGATAATATGTGGTACCTACTTCAACAAAACTGACAGTTTCCATAAAATACTTCAATTCTATCTAAAATTTCTAGCTGTAGATTCACAGTGTTACCATGCATACAGTTCATAATGTATATTGTGATTTAAAGGAGCACAACTGAATTAAAAATCCTAGGATCGAAGATCAACAGATTGTACTTGGATCTTCCCTGTCCCAGAGAGAACCCTGCAGTCGGAAACATGTTAGCNCAGTGTTACCATGCATACAGTTCATAATGTATATTGTGATTTAAAGGAGCACAACTGAATTAAAAATCCTAGGATCGAAGATCAACAGATTGTACTTGGATCTTCCCTGTCCCAGAGAGAACCCTGCAGTCAGAAACATGTTAGCTTTCTCGCTATGGAGATGTCAAAGTCTGGAAAGAGCTATTCAGGAAAAAGTTAGGTCTCCATTGCAGGTAAGTGTGTAAGCCAAACCCTCCCCTGTGGTTGCTCAAGTTCTCACACTGTTTTTCTTAACCTTGAGCATGGTTACTCACAGAAGTTGCTTCACAGTACAGCCAAGGAGACATCTACTCCCTGTCTTGGAGAGGCCAGTTCACCTGCTCTGATGAGGATGCAGCTTCATCACTGCACAGTAAATACCACATTGAAAGCAGCACGAGACACACCACAGCCCAGCTATCGGAGCTGAGTCTTCTTTCTGACCTAAAAGGACATCATTTTTCCAATGTGAATACGCTTTTATTTTTAACTTTTTCCTTAGTCCCGTGCCCGTTTCATCTTTGCATGTAGCCAGTTATACTTCCTGAGACTAAAGCAGATATGTTGCAAAGTCTGTGGTGTCAACACAGCACAAGATGCCCAGACTTAACTAAAGAATAAAATCTCTTTCAATTTAAATTAAAAAAAAAAAAAGCTTAGGAAATATTCCAATTAGCTTTAGCCTTTAGAAATGTTCTCAGAAGCAACCTGAAATGTTCAGTTCCAACTCAATATCACAGTGCCTTTGAGTGTGTCATTTTTAATGATTTATAATTTAAAGGTCCTCAGAACCTCACAAGATTTAACCTTATTTTGTTTTTCATTAAGTCATTCAGACATTTCCTGCCTTGCATGGCGTTAGACTAGACTGAACTGTCAAATCTTTTCTATTCACACTTTCCACTCTGCTTTATTCCAAGAAATGCTTAATCATGTTATGACATGTCTGTGACCACTAATGTGATGAGGAAAAAAGGAGAAAGAATTAATCTGCTAACAGGGGAGACCAGCACAGAAGTCCATAACAGAACACATAAAATTGAAGAGAAAGCTTTTCTGAAAGTTAGACATAAAGAACAATTTCCTATTCTGAAATTTTCTTGTTTCAACATTTCATTACTAGTCCTTTGTGGCTGTCTGTACAATTGCTCAGAGACCATACTTTGTTATGGATAACTTGGCTCTTGGCTCCATAAATCATAATAATTTTATTCCAGTCATAAGCATTTAATGTAACAGATTAAACTCTTCCAAAAGCATATTGATACAAATATAAAGAAAGTTATTTGCCATTTATATTTTTGCCATCAATGTTAAAAGAACTACAAGGGCTTTTTAAAGTTTTATGGCTGTCTTCAATAGTGACCCCTTACATCACACATCAATTGTGATCCCTATATGGTCTTCTAAGGCAAAGTTTTAAATATAGTTCCATCCCAAGATGTACAATCATTGTCAACAAAGTCTGCAGACTACAGAGATCGTTGGAGTATCAAAAAGTGAGGAAGATACTTGCCCTTACAGAAGGATTTCAATTGCATGGCAAAGTGTCTCCAATGCATTGAAAAAAACCTCTTGAAATATGACAAACTGTTGGATGCAGATCCCATCTATAGGATAGGAACACAGAATCCAGGGTTAGTACATGGAAGTTGCCAGACTGAGCAGTGTGAAGAGTTGCTTCGGTCCTTGACATCGAAAAAGAGGGGATATCAAACAGTAGAGAAGGGATTTTGCTGCTGTACAGGGAGTTGGCAAATTGGGAATACCAGGCCTCGTTCAGTTGTCCACAGTGATGTAGAGCATGTTCACAGGAAGACAGGAAAAACAACAAAAGGCTTGAGACCAAAGTTTATTTTATAAGGCTTGTAGGCTCAAAACATACATACCTTATGAAAGACAAAACAGACAGGAGGTAGGCCTGAAGGGGCAAACAAAGAACAGACCTGGTAGACGGCAAATCTTTAGCCTTGACAACAAAGAAACGGTTGACTAGAGGCAAGGTCAGACAAACTCCACTTTGAAGCAGGATCTGACTTGCTGGCACAGAGAGGTAATTAACTATCAAAACAGCTTATCTTTAAAATGAGAGATGCTGGCTTTCTGTATTACATATTGAAACAGGGAGTGTGCTGAAGGTCCAAGGTGGTGCTTTCTAGTCTTGGCAATTGTGTTCATTCCTACGCTTCAATGTGAAAAGCAGAACTAACTCGAGTAACCTTCTTGGGAAACACACACAAACGGCGTTGTTGGACATTTTTAAGAGTTGTCCAAGCAAAGTGGATACCACAGCAGGCAACCAGGCAGGGTAAAGCAGACAGAATCAGCACTGTGCTCTGAGCTTGATATCTCAAGTGTTAAGAGCTTCCACATAAATTTTCAAATCGCAGCCAGCAAGATGAGGTATTAGAGGATCACATTCCAAGACACAGCAGCAAGAGATTAGAAGGTCCCCAGAAGAAAGGTCCAAGGGTATCATAAAGCATCATTCCTGCTTTGTCCTCAGCATCTGCAGAACATTAAACTAATTGTTTCTAGTCAAATCTTGTACCTCACCTGGACGTAACAGTTTTCTCAGGTGTTATCCTACTCTTTTACACCTTCACAGGGACATTGAGGATAAGTGACCCTCAGCAAACATTTTTGCACTGAGTCATCTCAGATGTAACACTCTAATGCCACTCAGAATTTCAGCGAAGACATTAATATGAAATCCAGACTGAAATATCACTGCTGGAGTTAAAATACAAATTAATTTAGCCCAATTTTGATTTCATTTTTATATATGGCATAAACAACCAAGGAGAGTCCCAGGAATACGATCTGGGTTGAACGGATATTGTAAGCTCTATGGAAAAGAATTTTCTTTTGCTAAAATTACGACCTGCAACCTGATAGATGGCTTACAGCTGCCAATCGGAAGACCAATAATAACACTGAGTCTCCCTTGCCATTGATCAACTTTAACTATTGACATGGTAAACCGTTCGCTGAAAGTAAGATTACAGAACTCTTATAAGCAGAGTTCTAGAACATATGGGCTTAAAACTTGAGTGTTGTCCTAGAAATCATTTTTAAGTGTTCTCAGGTATGACACTTTTATTGCTACTCTGGATTAGCCAGAAGATGGTCCTGACTGGCAGGGAGAGATGCATATGCAACACTAGCACAAAGTAAGCAGGTTTCTTATCTTCTGAGCAAGATTCAGACGAAGATGCTCCAGTTAGGATTCATCTCATGGAGCCTGAGACAACAGCTGCAACACAGATGTCCATCTCCGACCCACTTGCCCTTTCTCTGCAGTCCTTCCAGGACAAGATTCCTCTGACCACACGAAATGGCTGCTTGACTGACTTACACCACAGAAGTGCTTACTTTTCATTTCTGCCTGCAAAGAGAGCTGATGGTGATGGGTAAACACCATGTACGTGTAGTGTAAATGGATGTATTTGATTAGATGAATCCAATGCCTTGTGACCTTTAGGTTTATGCTTTTAGATTTGTCTTCAAACATGGTCCCAGGGCCAGGGGAGTGCAAATATCACCAACTCAAAAGAACACAGGGAATGCAGAGTAATTCTGAAACAGCCCTATAATAAATAATTACTCCAGCCATACCTGCTTCTGTTTAGGAGTAGTATTTTCCTGCTGACCTTTCCCAACAGAAAATGTGGCAAACTCTACCCTGGCTTCTCAGTGCTGGCAAATCTGGCTTACAGTCAGGTATCTGTTTCTACATCAAATAATAATCATGATTTTTTTTTACCAGGATTATGCAAACAAATGTTCACAGTTATATGTAGCATGGGCCAAGAAGCCAAGTATTTAGCACCCTCATCCTGTGAGCTTCAGTGCAAATGAAAATGCTCACCACCTCGCAACAGATGCCAACCAGTCAGCAATACTCACGTTGCTTTTATTACATTATTACATTAAACGCATAGTAGGGTTTAGTAAAAAAATGATTTCTTTTTAAGGAATGATTAAGCTGCAAGTTGAGTTTTATTTTTAAAAACCATAAAAATATCAATGAACCAAAGATACAAAGGTATAAGGCACAATGCCCATGTCTTAGCAAAGGAAACAGGAACAGACGACACTAAATATGCTGTAGGCTGTTAGTCAGAGGAGTGTGCCAACAGCACAATGTGTTACTACACAAGAAGCCTGAGTTCAGAAGCCACAAGAGCTTGTTGAAACTGTTCAGCTGAAATGGTGTTCCAAATAAAATAGCTTTTTGACAAAACAGAACTTTTTTGGGGAAAAAAAACCCCTTTCATTTTAAAATTAAGATACATCAGGAATTAAAAGCTATTCTCTAAACAGAAAAGAAACAGGTTTTGGTGGGCTTCCAAAAATCAAAGGGATTGGGGAGTGTTGCATTTATTTGTTTCCCGGATTGAAGGCTTTTCTGGTCAGTGATGATACAGAAATCCAAAATGTTATTATTTTTCAGTTTTTTATTTTTGGCAAGTTTCTGCACTGGCAATTTGCTTTCATCACAACATTTAAACAGGAAGAGGTTAATTTTCAAATAGCTCTAGTAATATTCACATGGCTTCCTCCTTTCTCTTGTTACTGGATACCACAGTAGTACATAACACTTAAACCAGGAACAGCACCAAAGGAAAAATGCTGTGCATTGTTTTTCTTCAAACTGCCTGCAATCATGGACAATTCCACACGGAACTACAAACAAAGCAGTCTTTAATTAACTGCATTTGAAATATACCCTGCTCTCAGGAGTTCCGCTCAGCACAAAAAGACAAAAAATGCCCAAAACCAGCATCTTCACGTTACTTCGTGAGCCTGCCTAAAGGAACAGTGCACTCCTGCCTCTGTGTATATATCGTATTTTCTAGGTCTTATACCACTTTCTGCTATTCCCAGTTCCTACAGAGGAGCGGCAGCTTGCAACATCTTTATAAAGGCTGGTAAGGATAAATTTACTTCCCCAAGTCTGCTTCCTGAGCTCCTGGACTCAAGCCACCTCTAAATGAGGAACAGGCAATGGCGGTAACACAGGCGATGCGCTCAAGCAAGATGCATAAGCTCAGCCATAGCATTGTACCCGTGCGGCTTTTGCATGGAAGCTGGCAAAAGCACAGACCTCTCAGTTTAGGCCTGTGAAGAAATCCCCATAATCAAGGGGTGTAGGTGGCTGAATCCAGCCCTACCCTACTGCTATCCCATCCATGGGTCTCCAGCTCCTAGGGCGACTTTGTAGGAGGGGATCCTGCTATTTACTGCCTGTTTCTCTGCTTGCAGTGCTCAGCCTGCTCCCCTGAGTGTCAGAGAAAGCCTAATCCTTGGATAGGGCTATTAATTGAGCATCATTTGTAAAAATATGGGAAATGTGTTTACTGACTACAGATAAGTAGTTATAATAATGGAGACCATGTCTGTGCACCTCTGAAATATATAACATGCTCAATTGTAATGTATAACATCTAAGATATTTGGGGGAACAGTGTGCGGGGGGGGGGTGCGTGTGTGTGTGGGT